>CAVNYN010282162.1:0-48722 GCA_963692815.1 Nyctanthes arbor-tristis
TAGTTGTAAATTAATTTACAACATATGGATCTTATCCATACTGGCTAGTCAACCAAAGTCCACACTTTGATTGTAATACATGGAGCTCAATTTGAATTCTGTAGCATCAAGCCTTACCTTCTCAGTCAACACTTTGACTTTTATTTTTTCCAGATTGTAGGTTTATCACTTTTAGTTATCAGTCTAATATTGAAAACTATAAGATCATATCCTTAAGTAGATGAATTCGCGTACTCGGTCTATGCGGAGATGATGTATTCTTAGGAACTATATTCCTAATACTAGCTTACACCTCATCAAATGAAGTACATTCATTAGCACATCCAGTCGATCAATTTCTTTTGTGGATTGAACCCCTTCAAGAATCATTCCCACTGTTTTCTTAGAATAAATAATTTCTCTAAAAATACAATATCAGATGACATTCATCTCAAATGTGGAGTATAACCGTGTCCAACAACTCATGTTGAATAATCCACAAAAATATTTCAAACGTTATTACCTAAAATAATTTTGAGTTTCATCAATCGACTTAGATGAAACACGTTTTAATGTGTAACATGCAATCTCTATTGCATATCCCAAAACAAGTTTGTAAGAACTATTTGGCATATCAAATTGTAACATATCTAATATGTACAACTTCCCTTAAAATACACCATTATAGTATTATGTATTTATAGGAATTCATTGTAAGAGAATCTCATTCTTTTTAGATACAATTGTATCTATCAATATTCTTTACTCTGATCATATCTAAGTGTTAGAATATCTTTCCAAATAGCTTTCTGGTTCCCACTTGAGCCTTTGAACATTTTAAAACTTTCATGCAAAAACTTGATCAAGTACATGAAACCATATCTAATGTAGTCATTATTGAATTTGATAAAGTAAGAAAAGCTATACTTGACATTTGTAGACTTTTGTCCAAATTCATCAATATGGATCAGGACTTATTTGTCTTTTGTGTTAGAACTAGATAAATCTCGGTTATCCTTTATATTTCTTTTGTCTTCTATTTTGATAATAGACCTTTTAGGATTTAGAATCCAGATATAATCAATCTTATTTCTCTAGTAGATTCCATAATCAAGAATAGCCATTATTCTCAATCTCAATGGAACACTATTCATGTCGAAACATGGGTCAAAAATGATGTTCTTCATAAGAACTCAATTATAATATCAATATTCTTATCCCAAAACAAAATGAAAGGTAAAGGCAGACAATAGGTTTTAGATGGAGCAACAATTACTTCATTTCCTACTATGGTCCTATTTTTCCAGTCAGTAGTGATATACTCTATTTCATTCTCATTCATATTCCGAAAAATATGGGATCAATATCCAGTATCAAATACTTAAGAGACTAAACAATAGTCTTATCACTCTCATCTTGTAGTACGATCTTCTCTAAGATTACTTTCTTTCCAAGATGATGATTATATATGCCTTACAGTTTTTATTCTAATGTTCTTTGTCTTACAAAGATCATTGGTTTTGAATATATGTCTTTATGTGATTTAACTGTATTACTGACCGTCTAGAATCTTTCTTAAAGTTCCATCAACACTACATTTAAATACCATTAAAGGCTTCAATGGTCAATAATTGACCTTACATCACAGTATATCAAACAGACTAGTGGGTAATATGAATCTAATTCATGCATCTCAATTTACAATAAATTGTGATAAGCTATGAGACAATGATTATAGAACTAAGTCAATACTTAGCTCATGCACATCTCATGTACTTTACTTGATACGCCTCTAAAATTTTATTTCCTTGAGTCACTCAACAAGAAATAAAACTTTAGTTAAATTCAACTCATTGTTCAGAAACATCATATGTTTTATAGTGATAAACATATTCACAAACGAGCGTCCTTGAGTTACTCAACAAACTGACATCGGTAATGAACTCCAGTTTTTCACTATAATAGTGCAAGGCATGTATTAACATTTCATACGAATTTAATATTTTAATTAAGGGATCGGTCTCATCACAATCATATATAGCAATAACATCCAATATGTAATCAACTATACATAATAAATAAATATGGATCATTATGGATTACTTCTTCCCAATCTTCTTGAGCCATTAAGAAGACTAGATGGTTAATTTTAGGAGATATTGCATTCGATTATCTAATGTTAAATGCAAATAATATTCTAATTTTTCATTTCCAATTTGTATCATATACAAATTATCTTGTTATATCTCAAACAAGAAAGGCAAAAAACAAATTAATTATGCAATCATAACTAGTATCCTGTACTAGTCTATTGCAACCAAACATATAGTCTAAGTCCATAATAATCCACTAAATCTATTCAATTAATATTGCATATTAACAAACATATCAATTTCTAGATTTGGTATTGACAATAGTACTCTAAACTAATTTAGACAAGATGAAACGGACTAATTGAAATTAAACAATTAATCTAATTAATTAAATAATTTCAAATTAATAAAATCAACCAATTAAGTGTATCAATTAACCAATTTTATTAACAATTTGGGGATCACCACAAAATAACTCTTTGTTTTGTTGTTAATGTCAAAGTCATACTTTGATATAAGTTTTGGAATGATTTAGGATTGAAATCACAACTTGACAAAACAAAATTTTTCATAAAATTTAAATTTTGACTCAATTGAAAAATTTCTAAAATTTTACAAGTACTCTAAACCAATTTAGACAAGATGAAACGGACTAATCGAAATTAAACAATTAATCTAATTAATTAAATAATTTCACATCAATAAAATCAATCAATTAATCGTATTAATTAACCAATTTTATTAACAATTTGGGGATTACCACAAAATAACTCTTTATTTTGTTGTTAATATCAAAGTCATACTTTGATATAAGTTTTGAAACGATTTAGGATTGAAATCACAACTTGACAAACAAAATTTTTCATAAAATTTAAATTTTGACTCAATTGAAAAATTTCTAAAATTTTACAAAACCTTTAAACTGTAATTCAAACCCTAAGGACCAATTTGTCAATTTTGAAAAATATAAGGCAGATTCTGAAATTTCCAAAAATTTAGAGTCAATCTGTGAATTTTCAAAACTTAAGGGACTGCTTCATCAATTTCTTAAATTATTAGGCTGCCCCAGTCAAAAAATTAAAAATTATGGATTCAAATGTAATTTTCCAAACTACATATACTTTCATCCTTCACTTCAAAACCTGAGGAGCTTCTTGTGCAATTTCAGAAATTGCACAAGAGCCCCCTGTCTCCCCAAGCTTGAGGCTGACAGCAGCGACGGCTAGGGTTACCCTAACCCTAGCCACCGCCTTCACGTTCTGCCCGGCAGGAGCTGGTTCAGAAACAGCCCTGCCGGCTGCTGCAACGAGGGGCCGGAAATTTTCTGGTCCCCTTAGGCTGCTGCGAACAGTAGCAGTCGCTGCTGCTGTTCGCAGTCGCTCCTGCGCGCACTGCTCTTGCGAACAGCAGTGGCGAATTGCCACCACAGAAGGCAAAGGCGGCCGCTGTTCTCGCGGCAACGGCGACAGCTGACGCTGTCTCCCCCGGTAGCCATCTGTTCAATCAACAGATCTCATTCAGATTTAATTTATCAATGATACAAATCAAATTGATACTTGAAAATAACAATTATTGTGAATTTCGTCAATAGTATTAAACAAATTGTAATAAGTAACAAAACAGGCTCTGATACCACTGTTAGAAATTGAACAATATACATGCACAGCGAAAATTAAATAAACGTCCAATTCCTGCGCCTAGAATCGACTTTGCACTTCAAAAAAATTCATAATAGAAAAATACCTCCTTGATGAACGCTGTGAATAGCAAATCTTATTTGATCATTGGAGCAATGCTTATCGCCACAGTTGTCCAATTGTCCAACCTCTATCGGTAATCCACACGACAAGAATGGATTTTGAACTCCACAACGTTTAACAATTCAAAGCAGATTTATGGGAGTATGTTTAGGGTTCTGTCAACTTCATGCGCTAGCAATAAATCGACAGAATATCCACGATCACAACGTGTAAAATTCATCATATGGATTTTCCCCATCGTATCTCTGTTAAACCCCAAACACAAGACCCCTATTTATAGTTGTAGGATGTGAAACCCTAATCGTATTTGGGCTTCCTTGGGCCTACAACTAAGCAGTCTAATTAATTAATCTCATTACTTAATTCGTCCCAATTAAACCCTGTCCAACTATTTGGACCTTGGACATCAATTCCAACAAACACCTCTTTCCTTTTCCTCCAATTCACACCAAAAGATTCCTTGTAAACTTCTTAACGCAAAAATCTTTCCACACAAAGATATCATCAATAAGATAACTCTCCTTTCTCCCTCAGCATTCATCATCTTTTATGGTTGCAAGCTAATAAATCGTACTATAGCAGTACATTTGAACACTATTTTACACTTCAACAAGTAGAAACGAAATGCATATATGCATCTCCTACCCACAAAATTTTTAATCTATTACATTACACTCAAACATAATAAACAGAACACAATGTGGAACACCACCACTATCGGCTATCCACCGGCCACTGCCATTCTCTCAACTTTCCAGTCATCACCATTTAAACCCAATAAGCTCTAAACATGGAGTTACATTTTCAGACTCAACCCTTAACTAATTGAACTTAAAGTAGAAGAAAGAAGATAGGAGACGAAAAAGAGCCGAGCTTGCTTTTAGCCCAGCCTTTATCCTCCATTTCTAGCTACAAATGTCATGCTATTGGCTTTGCCTTTCAACGTAGAACATGAAAACACAATTAGATTGACTGGAGACCTCTTACACCATTCGCTCTAGTTTTTACTTTGACGAGTAGAGTTCTTTGAGAGCATTCTTTTCCCTCATTTTTGGCAGTAACATCCTCAAAATTTGTGCTAAAATTCTCCCAAAAAGTCCCCCTGTGCATGCCCTTCTGTCCTCCGTACCTTCTGTTTGTACATTTGGGTATTGGGTTGGAAATTTAATAAGTTAGGATATTTATTTTGATAGCCCTCATGTTTCTAGACACTGTTAGTTGGTTCCTAACTTTTCAACGTCTTTTTACTTTGTTCCTTATGTTCTGTTTTTATCAAAAGGGTTTATAAAGTTTTGATTTGAAATATTTTAGTTCCTTAACTTCAGAGTTAGTCCTTCCAGTCCCATTAAGTTTGAGATATAATAATTCAGCCCCCATAGCTTTTGAGTTTTCCCTTTTTAGTCCCCAAGCTTATGAATTGAACCATATTGACCTTTAATCTTCAATTTTGCCCAATTCAATCATCTAAAATCCTTAAAACACATATTTCATCATATCCTACACTATTAATTGTTTTATTTTAGCCCCTAAAGTTTTAAATTAATTATAAAAATTTAATCTTCAAATTCTAAATTTAAATAATAATATTTGTTGATTATATGGAGTACTTTGGTACTTAAGAAGCTAATTTCCAAATTCATAGCTTAACTCAAGAAACAACAAAGTAACTCTTATTTTCAAAAACTCCTTTTTCAAAGATGCGCATTATTAACTGATTTGTATTGTAATTGTTATATGTGGATATGTGATTATAGATTATATGCTTCGTGCATAAGATTTATTGATTCATTATTATACGCGTAAAAGTATACTGAATTGCATAAGAGGCGGGAACTTGCAATGTGATTGCATTTATCATAGAAGAGTGAAGGGTTTTACCCTAGAGAATTGCATGTTTATGTGTTGCATTTATAGTATGAATTAATTGATGTGCACTAGAACCTACTAAGTATATTTTATATATATACTCATTCCTTTCCAAAGCTAACAATTTTCACGTTTTTATAGTTGGTGACGAAAAGACGGACTGCGGCAACAACTGAATTGTTCTAACAAAATTATTTTGTATTACCAATTTACTCATAGAAAAAAGCACTTGAAAACTCCCATTATTTTGTAATAACTGTCATGGGTTGATGCACTATGATTGCGTTCCGCACTCTTTTAAAAAATATATAAATATATTGAATGTCGTCATTTCCCTCATTAAATTATATTAAAAATTAGTAAAAAAAAAAGTTCAAACTAGTGCTCTAAGCATTTTTAAAAGTTGAGGCGTTACAAAAAGAAAGGGAGCATAAATTTCCTAATCCGCATGTGTGGAGTAAGTCGATTAAGGGTGTTTTGGCGCGATCTTCTAAATTGATCCGTTAATATGAAAATGATTAAAAAAATTAATAATAAGTAATATAAAATAGCGGTAATATTCAAGTACTTCCTGGAGGTACTGTTACAGCACCTCCTTCCCCATATAGCATGCATTGATATGCGTTACATGGATTTGAAATACACGTGGTGTGCATTAATATATGCCACATAGTGTAGAAAGTGCTGTAACAGCACTTCCGGAAAGTGCTTGAAGATTTTCATATAAAATAGATGTGAAATTTTAAAAATAAAATTAAAAAAAATAATAAATCCATCAATAAGTGGATTTATTGTCATCCTTTCTGTTGTTTTGTTTTTTCAAATACAAGGGATTCGAACCAGATTTCTTACTCAACATCTCCCGTATCTATCTCCAACAATTATACCACATTTTGAAACACCGCGTTGTCATCCTTGAATGAAACCAATTATAATTTACTTAACAAGTGAACCCCACAAATGACAAAAGCGTGATTCACCCATGAGCACATATTATGCATACATGTGGTTTTTTGGGTTTTTTATTTTTTTAGGTTGGGGGGGGGGGGTCGGCTCACCGGCTCACAATACATGTAAGCTTCTTTCTCATGTTTGTTCAATGCAGCATATATTACAGTTGAGAAATCAATTCAAGTGAAAGCAAAGCAATCTGAGAAATAAACTGTTTTTTCTGCATTTCCAAGCAAACTTTTCACACACACACAAACAAATACAGTACTTCGATTCATTGTTCTAACTAAAAATTCCGACTTCTCACCAACACTGATATTTTCCATCATAATTCTCTTAGCTTAACGATCGGTCAACATTTTCTTCTCTTCCTAACCATAAATACATCGTTCTTTCCTCAGCATAATTCAAGTCATTTTTTGTACAACCAGAATGGACCACTTTTCTTTCTTCGTATCACTTCTAGCACTTGTTTTCTGCGGCAAAGCTTTTGCTCAAGCACCGGCTCAGGCCCCGGCACCTGCACTGCCAGGACCGGCCAACATATCCAAAATCCTCGAAAAGGCTGGCCAATACACCATGTTCCTCCGGCTTCTTTCAATCACTCAAGTCGGGGACCAGATCAATACACAACTAAACAACTCAAACCAGGGCTTAACAGTATTTGCCCCGGCTGATAACGCTTTTTCGAGCCTTAAATCCGGCACTCTAAATTCCCTTTCTGATCAGCAAAAAGTTGCGTTGGTGCAATTTCATGTTTTGCCAACTTTCCTCTCCATGTCACAGTTCCAAACTGTGAGCAATCCGTTGAGGACTCAGGCGGGAAACAGTGAAAAAGGAGAGTTTCCTCTAAACGTGACCACCTCCGGCAATCTGGTGAATATTTCGACCGGAGTGGATGATGCCACAGTGGATAATACTGTGTACACAGATAACCAGCTAGCAGTGTATCAAGTGGACAAGGTTCTTCTTCCTTTAAGCATTTTTGCTTCACCGGCTCCAGTCGCTGCCCCAGATGCGTTGACCACGTCCAAGAAGAAGCCGGCCGCTGATGGGCCGGTATCTGGCAGTGATGACGTTCCAACAGATGCGTCGGCCGGGAATATTGGCCATTCCATGCATGGCTTGTTAATGGTGGTACCGCTAGGAGTTCTTGCAGTCTCAGCAACACTTTGGCAGTGATAATATATATAGATGGATTCTTTTATTTGCGGAGAACTTTATCTATATATTTTGTTAACTGATCCATCCATCGAGAGAGTACTGTCTATGGTTATTTCTAGTGATGAGTTTCTTCATAATTGCCCATTTATTCTCCAATATATAAGTTTTATTGTAAATCAGAGAAAGTATATTGTTAAAGATCTTGACAGTTAGAAGCTGTCTATCCATTATTATTCATCCCCTCTATTTTAGTAACTAGGTTGTTTAGTATTGAAAGATTTAATTAATCAAGTAACTGGCGCAAAAGTTATCTACCTTTGACACTCGTGCAATTAGTTTCTACATATGAATTTTTGTCAATTTAATTCACCCCAATTTTCATGTTTACTTAGCGCAATTTATTCTTGTTGCTAAGACACTTTTATTTAGTGACAATTAAAATTAAAAAGTGTTGCAAATAAAGGTTCCAAAATATTTAGCATTTTAAAAAAAATAAAAATAACAAAAATAAAAAATAAAACAATTTTTTTTTTTTTGAGAAAAAAAGGAGAGAATAAATGGGGCAAAGAGCAGTGGTAGTGGTTCGATACAACGAATGATTGGTTTGATACAATGAATGATTGATTGGGATTATTAGCAAGACAGGAAAAATAAATAAATTTTAGTCCTTTATTTTTTATTTTTTAAATACTTTTTCGTTCTAATTAAGTCTTTGATCAAATCAATAATTATTCAGATTGGTAGCTTCTTTGCATCTTTTTTTACATCTTAAAGTGTGTGTTTACACAAAAATGCTTTTCTAATTATAAGAAGCCACTTTAGTTTGCAAAATTCGACCTTACATTCATCCATTTCCATTTTTAAAAGGTATTTTCGTCCATGCATAGTTCAAATATCTAAAAAAAAAACTACAAATAAAGTCCCAAGATAATTATTATTGTCCTAAACTAATTAAAATAATTGATTATTGAAAAAAATTAAAGACAACTACTTTTTTCAATAATGCTAATTAATGTTAGAATCTTGTTTGATTTTATTTTTTTCAATAATTTAACTTTAACTATAGAAGGACAAAGAATTGAAGAATTAAACACAAATGAGTATTAAGGATGATTTATACAAAGGAAATATTAAGCGAAATTGCCCAAAAAAAATAAAAATAAAAAAATAAAAGCTATGGTGAAATTGTCAAAAAAAAAAAAAAATCAAATGTATGAACTATTTGCACAATAACACCCCAAAGATGGGGACCTTTTATGCCAATTACCCAAGATTCTCACTAAGTACGTAATTGGCACAAAAGATATATACCATTCACACTCTTGTGCAAATTGGTCCTTACTTATGATTTCTTAGTAATTTCATCCATATCTTCATGCTTTCTTAAGGCAATTCATTCTTGGGGCTAAATCAATCATGCTTGCTTTAAGGTCATTTTTGGCCCATTACTGTTTTTTCTTCGGTTAATTATATTACCACCATTTTTTTGTCTCTTTACATCATATTATATACCCACCACAATCTATATCTATATATTAATTAAATGTATTAAGTCTCAATACCTTTTGTACCGGAATTTTCTAGCCATTTTCTATGGTGAAATTTGAGGTCAATCTCTTTTCTTTTTTTCTTTTTTGTTTTTTGAGAATTAGTTTTGATTTAGATTGGTTGTTGAAGTATATGAGGCATGTTCCTTCAATAGAATCTTTCATTTCAGGATGCCTTGATTATTGTCCATCAATTATTACAAGCTTTCAAAACTTCCTTTAGTCTCTTCCTATTAGTTATCAGATTTAAATAACTAAGTGAATCAAATCTTCAATTTTTTGTCCAAGTCCCTAAAATTCTTAAATTTAAACACATTTTTTCTTTTTATTCTTTTTTTTAATACTTTTTGACATAAACTTTAAAATGTTACTAATTTTTATGAAAATCATTATCAAATTTTTTGAAAAAGCCGTACATTACACGGATATGATAGCAAAAATTCTATTCTTTCTTTATTATTTTTATTTTTAAGAGAGTATTTTATAAATTGTACATGTTTTTTTTCTTGCAGCACAAGGGTGAAAGACTAGTTAAAAACAATTCTTACACAACTAACTATTTTACGTAACATCTCCCTAACTTCTTGATCATTTAATAGTTAAATTAAATAATAATAAGATGGATGAAAATACTGCATACCACACCGTACGATTAACTTCATCCATTCTAGCCATTAATTAGAAGATGATAGTTACACAAAATTCACTATGGGCAATCCAAACTGAAAGTTGGTGACAAAAAATTATGTTTAACCATAATTACAGGGAATTAATATCTATAAGACAGAAAAAGCAAAATAGGGCTAAGTCAAATTGTCGCATCTGTTTTCAATTTTCAACTTCTATGTGTAAAAGACTTTGATTTTCTAGCACTCCTTGTAACATCCTGTAAACTTCTAAAAATTAAAGTAAGCCACATAATTGCTATTTTGGAAGAATTACTTGAATAGCATTGTGAGATTTCTTGAATTGCATTAGATGATTAAAAGATTGTCGCTCAAATGGCAATTAAAGAAAGAATTTAGTTCTTAATTGATATGAAACAAAGTAAGGTGACTAAACTACAAGACGATACAAAGTATAAGGACTTCTAGAGCAATAAACATGCGAACCTCATTTGGCCACATCACCCCCTGAAGTGTACGGTGCCACGTCACGCCACATGTCACGATTTGATTGCCAGAACTCAAAGATTTATTAAAAACAACTTAATCCTAACTATTATAAATAGAGCATAGGGGTCCTCAAGGTTTCCTTAAACCCCTATCCAATCCCTTCTCTCTACCATAACCAACAAAATTCGTCCAAATATGTTAGGAGGAGAAAAAACACCCTAGAAACCCACCAAATATCTAGCTTTGTCCTTGAAAAAGGCTCCTTATCATTTATAGAAAGGTTACAACCTAAAGAATGACTTTAAAGTGAGGAATATATGATAAGAAAGGTTACAACCTAAAGAATGACTTTAAAGTGAGGAATATTAAAGATTTGGAGGTCTTTTTCCATTTATAATTAAAGAAATCTTCAAAGAATCAAGAGAATATGCAATCTTTGAAAATCAAGATGTGAGTAACTAATGCTTTGTTCCCTTTCTTTTATTGATAAAAGTTTTCATAAATTGAATATGAGTTTCATGCATTGGTATAGAAAGAAATATTGATTTATTGCACT
The DNA here is from genome assembly GCA_963692815.1 of Nyctanthes arbor-tristis. Lineage (NCBI taxonomy): Eukaryota > Viridiplantae > Streptophyta > Magnoliopsida > Lamiales > Oleaceae > Nyctanthes > Nyctanthes arbor-tristis. Next base: position 11,032 of record CAVNYN010282162.1, read on the forward strand.
TGTATATCTAGTTAATGCTCTACCTGTTTTGCTTTGCTTTGTGGAACATGTCCTTACTATGTAATCTTGGTCATTTTGGCTATGTGGTACTCTTTGTGGTATTATGGCCTTGCTATGTGGTTTTGGCCATTTTGAATCTTTGAATTAAAATTTAACTAGTAATAGGGCCCTTTTGTGCATCCAAAGGCTTTGCTCATTCGATGGTTTTCTTGAAAATACATTTCTTAAACGAAAGATGAATTAAAGTATTTTGTTACTCACTGAGTATTTTGTACTCACCCATTCCTTTCCCTTTTACAACCTTGTAGGTATTGACGTAAAAGCTTTATGGTCGGATCGTCTCAAAGATGGAGAAGATACATGTATGTGATCGAGATTTTGGTGCGTGGCCAATATTTCATTGTGGGTGGCCGTAGTAGTTATTGTAAAACAATATTATGTATAATAGTGTTTGACTGGTATTTGTAAAGCCTTGCCCGCGATTTTGAATTGAGATATATATTTAAACTCTTCTGCTACCGATATTTCAAGATAATAAGGTAGCAAAATTAGGGGTGCGACACTCCTCTGAGTAGGAATTGAACACTGAACAAGATGAAAATTAAATAGATTCTAATTTTGGAGAAAGCTTCGAACTTGAAGCTGTTTCATTCATTCTAAAAATCTCCATGCAGTCAATTGTATATTACAAGTACGGGAACAAAATGGAAAAAGATTAATTAAAACTAATATATGCTAAACTACCAATCATAAACTGCCATGTGTACAATTATCTAACAAAACAAGTACAACTATACAGCATATATGTACAACAGACCTCCCACCCTCAAGGTGGGCTTGGTGCACATCATGTATGCCCAGCTTGGTGCGAAGAAACTGAAATTGTGGCTTGGCAAACAAGTCAGGCAACTGAATTTTTGAAGTAATATGTTGAGGATGAACAAAGCCTTCCTTGAACTTGTCACGCACCAAATGACAATCAATATCGAGATGTTTGGTGTGTTCATGAAAAACTGGATTGGCCATGATGTGTAAAGAAGCTCAATTGTCACACCAACGCGGTATTGGAAGTGTAATAGGAATACACAAATTCTGAAGTAAATGAGTGATCCACTGTAGCTCACATACGGTAGATGAAAAACTGTGATATTCAGCCTCTGTTGATGAAAGGGAAATAGTACTCTATTTCTTGGTTTTCCAGGAAATTAGAGCATATCTAAAGTAAATGCAATACCCAGTAAGTGATCTTCTAGTATCCAAACGTGAAGCTCAATCAGTGTCAAAATAACCAACAAGCTGAAAATTGTTGTCCACAGGATAAAATAAACGCTTAGAAGGGCAACCCTTGAGATATTTACCAAATACAAGGCTGCATTCCGGTGGGACTGACATGGATGATTCATAAACTGACTTAGTTGCTGAACTGTGTATGTAATATCTAGCCTAGCCAAGTTTAAATACAGCAACCGACCTATTAACCTTCTATACTTGTCTGGCACTTCAAGAGGGGAATATGAATTGGCAAGTAACTTAAGACCTTTAGGAAAAGGAGTAGGCATAGGCATGGCTCCTGTTAAACCAACATCTTTCAAAACATCAAGAATATATTTGCGTCGATTTAGATATGTTCCTGTAGGTCCTCTAGCAATTTCCAAGCCAAGAAACTATTTAGCATATCCCAAATCCTTTATTGTAAAAAGCTGATGCAAATAATTCTTAACGTGTTGTATAGATTCTTCACTTGGCCAGTAATTAAGACATCATCCACGTAGACAAGTAAGGCAAGAAAACAATCAACATCTTGTTTGAAAAAGAGGCAATGATCATGACTCGATTGTATAAAGCCAAATTACTTGAGTTTATTACAAAATTCTAAATTCTATTGCCTAGAAGCCTATTTAAGACCATATAAGCTTCTATTCAATTTATATGCCAAACTAGATCCTGCTTGTGATATCCCTCCGATGGTGTCATAAATACTTCCAAATTAAGATAGCCATGTAGGAATGCATTGTTGACATCCAACTGATGAAGTGGCCAAGACTTTGCTATAGCAAGAGCAATAAGCAATCTAACAGTAATACGTTTAGCCACAGGGGAAAAACTGTCAATATAATCAACCATAAATTTGATGATACCCTTTAGCTACTAATCTGGCTTTAAATCTGTCCACAGTCCCATCTGGCTTCGTTTTAACCTTGTAGACCCATTTGGATCCAATTGCTTTCTTGTTTGGCTGTAAAGGAGCCAGCTCCCAAGTCTTATTTTCTTCCAAAGTAGTTAATTCAGCTTCCATAGCTTTCTACCATTTAGGATATTTACTAACTTGATAGTACGAGTGAGGTTCCCGTATGTTAGACACATTTACCAAGAAAGATATATATGCACAAGTAATATGTGGTGGAAGAGTATAAGGAAAAGTTTTAATATCATGGATTGAACTGGTAGGTATAGAATCAGAAATGAGCATACTAGCTGTTGAAGTTGCATTGTAAGTCACAAAATCCTGTTGCCAAGCTGGACGATGTTTAATTCTTGTACTTTGTCTAAGAGGTACGGGTGGTGATTGATGAATTTCAGTAGTTGGACTAACTGTTATACCATTGTCCTGATTTTGAGATGCATGTTCTCCACCTTCTTCTTCAGAATTATTTTGTTACACTGCTTCAGTTCTCATCTGATCAAGAATGGGGCTATGTGCTGGTGAAATGGTGTTAGTTTCTTGATGTTCTGGTGACAGTATAGGTAAAAAAACTGGGGATCTTGGTAAAGGAGGTTGGTGTTGGTAAGGAAAAATGTGGGTGTGAAATTTGACATCTCTTGCGACTATGATCTGACAAGTTTCAAGGTTATAGAGCTTGTAACCTTTTTGTCCAGGATTATAGCCGATGAAAATACATCTGTGAGCTCTGCTATCAAATTATCTTTTTTAGGTTGAACATATTGGTAGAATAACACAGGCATCCAAAATGTTTGAGTTGGGAGTAAGCTGGTATATGTTCATACAGAATTTCAAAAGGAGTTTTCCAGCATAGTAAAGGATCGGGTAACCTATTTATGATAAAAGTTGACATGAGAATGGAATATGACCAAAATTTCTTTGGTAATCCACTATTGAACATCAAAGCTCTAGCCACCTCAAGCAAATGCTTGTGTTCTCTCAACCACCCTATTTTGCTGAGGAGTGTAGACACAACTGCTCTGATGGAAGACACTCCTTTGTTGAAATAAAACTTGACATTCTTTACTGAGAAACTCAGTCCCATTATCTCTTCTCACATATTTTACTTTTCTTTAAAATTGTGTCTCCACCGTAATAAAAAAATTCTCAAGTAACTTTACAACCTGACTTTTGTACCCCATTAGAAAGTCCAACAAGCTATACTGAAATCATCAACCACTGTCAACATATAAGGTGTGTTGGTAATTGAAGAACAATGATAAGAACCCCATATATCAATATGAAGTAAATCAAAAATGGTTTCAGTTTGAATTTTGCTTGTTGGAAAAGGAAGTCTTTGTTGTTTGGAATTGTGACAAATGTCACAGGCCTTGAGTTTATTTATATCTTGTTCTGTACATATATCTTTCAAGAAATTCAAATCCAACAGAACTGAGGGTGAAGCATGTCCTAGCATAGTATGCCAGTCAATGAAGGATGAAGTACTAGTTTTATGTACAAGATGAGCAGCACTGCTTTTATTTGAATTGAAAGGAAATACAGAATGTTGAAAGGATGCAACAATATTAGTACTGAAACAAGTTTGGTCAAGCAAGTAGAGCTGGCCAACAAGCTTCCCAACAGCTAATATGTTATCAGATTGCAGGTCCTACAAGAGGCAATAATCTGGGTAAAATTCAAATTTTATGTTGGCTGTTTTTGCAAGTTTAGCTACATATAAGAGGTTAAATCTAAAGGACATATAAAACATCCTCTAAACATAGTCTTGAATTTAAGACAATGTTTCCAGTATGTGTGACAGGTTTGATGGTTCCATCAAGTTGATAAATATGAGTGTGTATTTTTATTGGTTTGGGATTTGTTAAAAGGTTTATATTTGTGCACATATGGCTACTAGCACCTGTATCTAAAATCCAAGTTCCTGAATCTAAACTATCAAGTATAGTAAAGGCAAATTGAACATTTTGAATGGTTTTAATACCTGCAAAATCTCCAAAGTGAGCCATGTTTGCAACTCCTTCTCCTCCCACTGTCATCTTGCCTTTAAAATACCTAGCTATTTTTTGCTGGATCAGATTTGAGATATCAATGTTGTTGTAACATTGTTTTCTAACTGAGCTAGTACCTTCATCTTCCAGATTCAGTGGTGTCTCTACCATATTTGCCACAGCTTTTCTATTTGAACCTGATTTACCATTTTGCTTTCTTTTGCCTTTATACCAATCTGGATATCCATGGATCTCAAAGAAATTATCAATTATGGGTCCATCTTTGTTACAATGGTCACAATGCTCAACAACCTTATTTTTCCCAAAACCTTTCTTGTAACCTCCTCTTCCTTTGACGTTATATCCACCTCTGCCATTACCATTTCTGCCATTGTTTTCTCTATATAAGCCTTGTGAGTTACTAAACATTGCTGCCATTTCATTAGTATCAGTGTAAGTGGAGTGCACCTTATGCTATTTTTCCACCCTAAGCATCATTGAATAAGCCCTATTTATGGTAAGAACGGGTTCTGTCACTAAGAAATGATTTCTGAGATGATCATATGACTCATTTAATCCCATTAAGAACTGTATGAGCTTACTCATTTCATTAGCTTCACTTCTCTCCTTTCCAATACCACATGTGCATACAGGCAATGGCATTAAACACCCAAATTCATCCCACAACTTTCTTAGTTTTGTATAATATTCTGTCACAGATCGTTTACCCTGACTTATGCTAGCAATTTCTCTCTGTAATTGATAAAGCATGGGGCCATTGCTTTTCCCAAATTGATCCTTCAATTCACTCCATAATTCCTTAGTAGAATCAACATGAAAAAAAGCTTCTACAATTTCCTTTGAAATAGTATTTAAGATCTAGCAGGTGACCATTAAATCGACACTCTTCCATTGCTCATATGCTGGGGAATTCATATGTGGCTGAACGCAAATTCCATCCACAAACCCTAACAACCTTCGCGCCCAAAGTAATTCGGATAGCTCTGCTCCAAGAGAGATAATTGTATCCGGTGAGCTGCGTAGTAGTGAGAATCATACTTGGAAGATCAGAACCTTGCAAAAACAACGGATTGCCATTGTAATTTGGATTTTGCTCCATCGCAACCATTTCTGCAACTGGATCTGCTTCTCCCTAATTAGTATTAGTGGCAAATTGATTTCTTCTTCCAACATTGTTCCTCACGCATCCTAGTCGAGATGCTCTGATACCATGAACAAGATGAAAATTAAACAAATTCTAATTTTGGAGAAAACTTTGAACTTGAAGCTGTTTCATTCATTCTAAAAATCTACGTGTAGTCAATTGCATATTACTAGTACAGGAACAAAATGGAAGAAAATTATTTAAAACTAATCTATGCGAATCTACCAATCATAAACTACCATGTGTACAATTATCTAACAAAACAAGTACAACTATAAAACATACATGTACATCTCTACAAACACCAAAAAAGAACCATTGGCCATCCACATGCATTATCCCAGTGCAAAAAGATGACCACTAAAATGGCCTCAAAAGCGCCTGACGAAGCATGGCCGCATCGGAATCAGCCACTGCGGGTGGTGAATGATGGTTCCCAACAAATTGAATGCATTTTTCACATAGATTTCGAAGCATCAATGGTGGAGGAGAGGAGAAGGGTAGCATGAATTCATAGAACCTTCACTCTTGAAGCCGTCAGAACCTCGCCGGAGGGACAGAGCTGGTTTGGCAAAGAAAACTGTGGTGTTGACGGATAGAGTTAAAAAAATAAAAAAGTCATATTTGTCATTTTATTAATGTCTTTTTTAGTAAATAAAAAAACTACTTAAAAATGTGGTGCCATAAACATTTTTTTTTTTTTTTGTGGCAATATAGCCACACTTTTTCTTTTCTTTGCTTTTTCTTTTTCCTCTTTTTTTTTTATTTTTTTTAGGTGTTGTGGGGGCAGGAGCGGTCACCATTAAAGCGTCAGACTGCTTCTTAGGTGTCCACATAAACTCAATTAGGGGGTTTGGATTCCCAACCCTTTTATTCATGTATATATTCATTATTCAAAAAGGAAACACGGGAATTGGGAACATCAAAATTTATCCAGTTACAGTTAATGTTAAAAAGCATTTAGGGATGGCAGTATTAACCCGAAAACCCGAACCCAATAGAGACCCGCCCCGTTTCCTAACGGGCAGGGACTGGGCACAATGTTGTGCCCCGAATCACTAATGGGGCGGGGACGGGTTTTGATTCCCCGTCCCGCCCCGCCCAGCCCAGCCCCGAAACCCGAGTTATTTAATTAAAAAATTTAAGTTTTATAATAAGAATTGAACACCCAATCCCCGCAAACCAATCCCAAGCTTTCACCACTTATGTTTGCACTATAATTCTAATAAGTAAGACTCCAAGCTGAATAAATATAATAAAAACAACAATCAGATTCATATCTCAAATTCCCATTATTCATTGTTCAAACGCAGAACCCTAATCTCTCCCAAATCCCAAGTCTAAACAGTATTCACAGCTGCCTCCGTCTCACATTTCATCAACCAGTCCACCCCGCCTGCCGGAGTTGGAGTCCCACTGGCTAGTCGGCCACCGCTTCTTCCCCTCGCTGCCTCCTGATTTATCTGGAAGGGAAACTTTGGTTCGCATTACTGGCATGAAATGTTGCTTCACATTCTAATCAGAACCTCCAAGACTACAGCTCCTATGTCTGTAGAGGCCGTGAAACGATTGCCGCCCACCGGTGCCGATTGGGCGGACCGCGGAGGGGCTGCCTCTGAGCATGATGGGGGAGCCCACGATGCATAGGGCCCAATGCGAGACCCGCCTTTGTGTCTGTCTTGGAAGGAACGATGAGTTTTGCAGCAGTGAAATCTTGAAGTTTGTGAGTTTTATTTCTTCATTTCCTTCGAAAGGGTTATTGCTAAATATTTGATCTGTTGATTGGAAATTTTGATTTCTGAGAATTTATTGGATTCTACATTGATGATCGATGATTATTTATTTATTGATAAGATTCTGAAATTAGCTAAGGTCAAATGACTCAGATCAATTTGTTGATAAGCAGGAAATATTCTGGAATGTATGAGCTAGAGAAAGATTGAGATTTTTACCCGGGAAGCAAACATTCATTATTTGATTATGTAATCACGGGACGAGAAATGAAATTCATGAATGATCAAATGGGTTCCATATGTTGATATGTTAATGATACATAGTTCTTTTTCCAGGGGATATAATTCATCAATCTATTGTTGAATGTAATTCATTTATCATTTTGTTTTTGATGATATCGTTTTGTTTATGATGATGCTGAAAGCTGATAACTCTGTTAGAACTTAGATGTCTTTTGTTATCCTTCCATTGGCAGTATACCACCTTCACACACCTCTCTTTTTACTAGTGAAATTTGGAAGGTGTCATTTTTCATATGCTTTCTAGATATAGTTTGATTCTTTCAACTGATCTGTTTTGGGCCGGAAAATTCAGTTCTTAATTGCTTTTTATTTAGAGTGAATCGTGTTCAAATTTTTGGATTGACAATTATGATATTCATGCTAAGCATGGTCTGTTTTATTAAAAAAAAAAAAAAGAAGAAGATTGGGGCAGTTAATGGGGATTTTCCCATCCCGACCCGACCCGCCCCCACCCCAAACCCGACCCTTCCTGATTCAAACGGGATCGGGGCAGGGTAAATGAAATCGGGGCGCGGATGAGGCAACCCAAACCCGACCCCGACCCGCCCCGTTGCCATCCCTAAAAGCATTGCAAATAAAGATTCTTAAATAATTAGCATTGTTGAATGAATAAAAATAAACAGATACAAAAAATAAAACACTTTAAAAAAAAAAAAAAAAAGAGAATAAACTGGGGCAATCAGCAGTGCAGATGCAAAAAAGGACTCATCGAGATTACTAACAAGATTGAAAAAATAAATAAATTTGAGTTTTTTTTTTCTTTTCTTTTCTTCTCTTTTGTATTTTGAAACTAGATTTTTTACCCGGTGCACTAGTAAATATCTAGTGAAATGGTCATACATCAAAAGTAGTGTAATAGTGCTGTAGATGGCTGATGACGTAAAAAGATATGTATGAAAACTATAACCTGCATGGATGTAATGTGGATTGTACGATGACAAATAGTAGTATGTAATAGCACACACTAATGTGCATAATGAGTACTCATATGTTTATTACAATTAGGAAAAGTAATTAGAATAACTTTATTGTTAATTATGCGCATCCGGAAATTTCCAACTGACTCTCTTTCCGTCGGAAAATTCCGACAATTTTCTGTCCGTCTCAAAGTTTCGACGGTTCCATCGGAAATTGCCGACGGATATACTTCCATCGGAAAATGTCCGCCGTTGAAGGCCTGTTTTTTAGTAGTGATTTGTAGTGATCAGCTTCTTCATAATTGCCCATTTATTCTCCAATGTATATAACTATATAAAAAGTTCTATTGTAAATCAGAAAGTATATATTTAAAGATCTTGTCAGTTGTGTCTATCCATTATTATTCATCTCCTCTATTTTAGTAACTGGCTTGTTTAGTTTTGAAAGAATTAATTAATCAAGTAATTGGAGGAAAAGATCTCTACCTTTGGCACTATTGTGCAATTAGTTTCTACATATGAATTTTTGTTAATTTAATTCAACCCAATTTTCATGTTTACTTAGCACAATTTATTCTTGGTGCTAAATTACTCCCTTACGAGGAAATTTTTATCCAGTTACAGTTAAATTAAAAAGTATTGCAAATAAAGGTTCCAAAATAATTAACATTGTTAAAAAAATAAAAATAATAAATATAAAAATAATACTTTTTTTTTTTTTTTTTTGGGGAGGGGATGGAGAGAATACCCCATGCAAAGAGCACTGGTAGGGCTTTGAGACAACGAAAGACTCATCGAGATTATTAGCAAGATTGGAAAAATAAATAAATTTTGGTTTTTTAATTTTTATTTATTAAAGGGTTTTTCATTTTAAGCCTTTGGTCAATCAATAATTATATCCAAATTCGTAGGTTCTTTGCATTTTTTTTACATCTTAAAGTGTGAGTCAACGAAAGTGCTTTTCTAATTATAAGAAGCAACTTTAGTTTACAAAATTCATCCTTATGTGCATCCATCTCCATTTTTAAAGGTGTATTTTCGTCCATACATAGCTCAAATTTCAAAAAAATTGCAAATAAAGTCTCAAAATAATTATTATTGTTCGAAAACAATTAAAATAATTGATTATTGAAAAAATTTAAAGATAAACTACTTTTTTTGATAATGCTAATTAATTTTAGATCCTTGTTTGATGTTTTTTTTTTTAAATTTAACTATATATGGACAAAAATGCCCTTTTGTGATTGAAGAAAATTAAACACAAATGGGTATTAGGGGTGATTTATGGAAGAGAAATGTAAAGGTAGACACGAAATTGCTAAAAAATCAAAGGTACGGACTATTTGCAAACAACGCCCAAAGGTCCTTTTGTGCCAATTACTCATGATTTTAATTAATTGGGTAATTGGTACAAAAGATCTATACCATTTACACTCTTGTGCGGTTAGTTCTTACTTATGAATTCTTAGTAATTCCACCCCTATCTTCATGCTTCTACTTCATGCTTGTTAAATGTCATTTTTGACCAGTTACAGTTTTTATTTTTTTTATTTATTTAATAATTTTTTGGGGGACCGCGATTAGAGCGTCGAAATGCTTCTCACGTCTCCACATAAACTCAAATGGCCGTACCCTGTTATTCAAATTTGAAAAGGAAACACGGGAATTGGGAACATCAAAATTTGTCCAGTTACGGTTAATAAGGGATCTAAAGAAACAAATTATAAAAGATAAAACAATCCTTTTTTGGAAAAAAATAAAATAAAATAAAAAGGAGAGAATAAATGGGGCGGCCAGCAGTGCAGAGATCAGTGGCGAGATTGAAACAATATAAAAATTTTAGTTTTTTTTCCTTTTCTTATTTATTTAGAAATTTGATTTTTCACCTGTGCGGCGCACAGGTAAATATATGGTGAAAATGCCATACATAAAAAACTATGACCTGTATGAATGTAACGTGGATTGCGATGACAAATAATAGTATGTAATAGCTAACTAATGTGAATATGAGCAAACTCACGTGCTTATAATATACAACTAGTATAAGAACCGTGTAATGCACGAAAAGATTAATACTAAAAAATATAACTATTGAGAACAATTTTATGCCCTTTCTGTGATTCACAATTATTCATTCAGTAAAAAATTGTAAAAATTCAATTAATCATACATAAATTAAACAATAAAATGCAATAATAAAATAATAAAAAAATATTAATATTCAATTAGGAAAAACAGCAATCCTTTTCTAACGTTCTCTTTTATGTTAAAATAGACTAAATAGTCTCTACCAACCACCCGTAATGTAACATCATAAAATGTCATTGAAATGAAACATCCTCCCAGAAAAAGAATGGTATGAAACAACGAGGTGAAAAGTCTCTACTAGGTACCTGTAATGTAAAATCCGAAAATAATATCATAGAAATGAAACATCTTCTTGCCAAAGAATGGTAGGAAACAAAGAAAGTGAAAATTCCGTGTGAAACTCAAGAAGCTATTACGACGTTGTCTAAATGCTTATAAAGAGTAGAATATTAAAGTCTGCATGTATTACTTTCTCGTTTGATGACTCAGCTAATAAGTAATCGCAAAAGATTTTCTTGACGCTAATATGGGACTTAGCCAATAAGTTGCAGTTCCATATTATGGTTGATTTACATGCAGTCTACTTAATTATTATATTAACTAACTAAGCCAACATGAAGAACACTATGCAGTCACATGTTCTTTTTCAACTTAAATATAGTTAGGGTAAGATTAATGTTGGGTGAAAAATGTTGGGCAAAAATGTAAAGAGAAAAGAAGGGGCAATTCTGTAAATGATTGGCTAAATTTAGTCCCTCTTTTACATTAATTTTTCAATGCAATTTTGGGTTTTTCCACCCCCAACACCCATCATGGGGAGAACAACCCAAATATAGATTTTTTCTCCAACATTAATTTTGCTCTTGTATGTGACCAGGAATTAATTAGAAATCACCACAAATTTTTTTCTAACTTGAACGGATTATAAATCAAACTTTAAGATACTTACAATAAGAAATAGAAAATACATATAATTTAAATTTTTTGAAAAAGTTGTGTTTTCACCATCAAGACTCAAATTCAAGACTCCATTTAGTTGAGATTTGATAATCTTGACTTGAATTGAGAACTAGGGTTCAAGAATTGGGGAAAAATATTCTGTTCAATTGTTGAATAAATTATTGAGAATACAGACACTAGGATGTATATACAAAAGAGCATCATAAACGGTTTGAACTATATATATACCGGTATGTACAAGTATTGGGCTAAACTATTAGGCCTAATCATCGGTCTCGACTCCCCCTCTCAAACTGGAGTGCGGCCGTTGAGTAACTCCAAGTTTGTCTCTTAGAAAATTAAATCTGGAGTGCGACAACGCCTTTGTTAAGTAGTCTGCTATTTGATCATGTGAAGGAGCATAAGTTATCTCCAACTTCTTTTCCAGAACTCTATCTCTAATGAAGTGAATTTCTTGATAAACTGGGTTGGAGGCAAGTGCACTTGCGATTTGATTGTCACTCCAAGTAACTGAAGTTCATGGAAGGAAAGGAGGACTCTTTCTCTAATGATTCTAGCCAAGTTAGTTCACAAGCTACATGTGCCAGAACCCAGTATTCAGATTCTGTGCTTAATTTAGCTACTACATTTTGCTTCTTGGATGACAATGACACTAATGTATCACCAGAGGCGAATACAATGGGGGAAAATTAAAATAGGCTGTAGCCTGTCTAACCTCAAGCCCAGATGTCATGTGTTCTTTCTTTCTCCTTTTCCCCCTCTAAACAACATACTACTTGCTTCAACCGTGTAAGTTAATTAAACCAAAAGCCTACTTGTTAAGTAGTAAAACACGATCTGTAGACGTTTCTGCTTTCTCAACCTTCTTTCATGCTTTTCTTCTGAGTTTTGACGTGATTTATTTTCCCAGATTTCAATCATTAATTTCTCCCCAAACATATATCGTACTATTCTCCATGAAGTGCGTGCCACTACAGGAAGTAATGCCTATAGCAGCGACTTTTATCGTTGCTATTAACTTGAATGTCACTCCTACAGACCTGTAGCAGTGACAATGTCATCACAACCATATCGTTACCATTGCCCAGGATGCCTACAACAGCGACGTCTACCGTTGTCACAATGCCAGCCTATAGCAACGACCTTGTCGCAACAATAGACAAACTAGTCTCCAGCAACGACTGGGTGTCATGCCTATTTCCCTTCGTCACCTTCACCTATAGGAACAACTGTGTCGTTGCTATCACTTGGCTCTCTTTAGGAACGATATAACACATTTAGAAATTTAACTTTAGGTTATAGGGGTGACAATGTTGTCTATTTTTTAATTTTTTTAAAAATTATTTTTTGCATTTTAGCTACTACATACAAACTTAATAAAACCAATAATTGGTATTCTGCATAACTTCAAAACAAGGAGAGAATCATATAGATAATTCAAAACATCCAAATTATGTTATACCTAAATTCAAAAAGACATAGTCATATAAATAGATTCAAAATATCCAACTAGTCTATATACGTAGGTTGGAAAATAGCTAACTGATCATTTACATAGAAATTTAAAGAAACTAATTTATAGCATCATGATTACTATCACTATCGGTGACAGGTTCCCATTCGACCTTAACCCTGCGACTAGCTCCCGCAACTCATGAATTTCAGCTTGCATCTGAGCCGTCCTTTCATCTTGTTGCTGGATCGCCACCCAACTCAATAAAGAAGCAGTAGTATTGTGCAGAGAAGAATTTCTTTGATTTCTACCCTTCAAGATGTGGCCTACATTGCGCTCATGACCTCGTCGTGCTCCAAGGACGTCTTGTACAATGGCATGGTCATCAATTGAACCCCCAGTTGACTTGGGTCTGTTAGGGTGAGCTTTGTATCATAGAGTCTGTCCTAAAAACAAATGGTAACTTACATTGCTTAAACTACTGATGTGTAATTAATGAAAAATTAAGTATAGGACTGATATTATTTGGTCACATAATCAGTAGCAGCTGTTTCATTCACCCAGTTGTCAGTCTTCTTGAAAATGTGAAACTCTCTAAATTAGTCAATAAGGCTAGGCAACTGTTGCCCTTTCTGAGAGTGCGCCTATAAAAAACCATGCCACTCATCAGTTAACAACTCATTTACAAATAAACTAGAAAAATCAATGTTTACCTTGGCAGCACGGGTGGCAACAAAGCTTTTTGACCCTTGCCACACTGACATATTTCATATTTTTCTGATTCCCCTTATTTGTTACTGAGCATGCCTATGAAATAAGGTAACCTCATAGCTATATCTCATTCATCCAAGAAAGCAAATGCCTTACAAAAAATAAAAAAAAAAAAAAAAAATAAGAAAAAGATCCACCAAACCAAATGTGCTACATTAAGAGTGAAAAACCTGAATCTTTTTGCATAAAAGATAAAATGAGAAGAGTGGATTCCATGCATAATTAATACAAGCTATTGGACAGTATAGAAACTAATTACTAGCAACATTAAACAGAAAAACTAGTTAAACCCAGCAAAATATATGAGATCAAATATCAGAAAAAGACTAATAGAGTCATGTGTTAATCAACATGCTAGATGAGTAACAATTGTCTGTTAACATGAAGAAACATAAAAAAATTCAACATCATTATCAGAAATAAATATTGTTTTATGAAGAACAGCAGCATTGCAGTAATTCAATGGATCAAAACTGCTATTTTCCTTGCACCTGACAACAATTAATCCTACCTCCAAATCACCAACATCAAAATACCATCTCAAGCTTTGCTGACCATTTCATCTTCCTAAAACCGACAATTAATAATACCCCCTACCCCTATATAACTAATAGATTTATTCTAAACCAACTACATTTTCTCAAGGTTGTTAGCCACAATCAAATCCTTCAAATCCATGTCATTGGCCAAACCAATCTCAACCAAATGTTAACTAACCTATAATTGCAAATAGACGTACAAATATTCTGCCAAATCAATACAGCCATCAAGAACATCATGTTATCATAAATGATCAGATATGGATTTGCACATCCAAATAACTATAGGTAACTTGTTACGTACCTTGTATTCGGGGCTCTTAAATAACTCTACACACTTCTTCCAAACGTCACCAGAGAGTGATCTATATAGAGCCCTATAGGTGATGTCACCTCATTGGAATAGGCTAATCTATATATATATATATATGTATATATCTACACACACACACACACAAAAAAAAAAGCAAATTAGTCTGTGATACTTCTGTACCGTATTTTTCCTGCCAAAAAGTTTGTTAATAAGGACTTTTTCGACATTTTGTTTTCTATTACGGTGACTCGTGCAGTGTTCTTAATTTTTTCAATTTTTTTAATTTATTTAATTTTTTATTTTCTTTTATCTTATCCATCTAATTTTTTTGAAATGAGATTCACTATTCAATTTAATAACTAACAAATATTTATCATCATTTGATTATTTAAATTATGGACCAGTTTGGTTATGCAATGATGGATAAGTGTGCATATGATTAACATATTTGCAGTTTATAATTTTTTAGCTAAAACAATATATGCAAATATGAATGAGCAACTTACTTGATAATCCATGTTCATTGGATGATAAGTTTCTTTTTGGAACTTTTATTTTTTTATGAATTGTCTTAATTGAATTAAAACTTTAATTAATTAAACATATATATATCTCCTTAGTTTAGGTTAATTGAAAATTATAATTGTAATTTTTCTTAATATTTCCTGCTATAGATATTAATAATTACGGCTACTCTTCTTTAAAAAAATATATGGCTACTTTTATGTATCATCAATTTATATCATTTTCATGCGTTTTGACTTTATTTATTTCAAATGAAAAATATTTTGAAAATATGTGACACCGCCCAATTAACAACTATTTCGTACAATGCTATTTACCTAAATTAGTGAAAAAATAAAATGATATTTATTTATGTTAACAATAGAAATACGGGTTTTTTTTTTTTTGCTGTAAATTATAGTTTCGTTATCATGATAAGAATAAAATTACATTATTATTTGGTTGATGCTAAACGTCAATGATTCCTTATTGAGTAACATAACCTTATAAAATTTCAGCATACCAAAAAAATGAATAAATAATAAATAAACTTATAAATTTCATATTATTTATTTTTTTAAAAATAATTTGATATATATTTTTCCCGTGCAACGCAGAGTGAAAATCTAGTAGTTATTACAACGATATATAGACATACAGAGACGACTATGGTTGTTGCTATTGGGCACTTAGGTTATAGCCATGACATCTGATGTCACTGTTAAAGTTGTCAGCCTATAGCAATGACGTATATGTTGCTCCTGTTTGTCGCCCCTATATGGCCGTATTCTCCTACAAGCAGTAGTTTGATTAAGCGTTGTCATGAACCAAGAAAACTAATTTTACAGGTATGATAAATATTTCAAGAATGAGTTTTGTCCTCTTATTTGTTGATATGTAAAACCAATTCGGTTTTAAAATTTTTAAACCAATACTTGAGTCCCCACAACACAAATTTTAATAGAATTCATATTGTCATATTGAATTCTTTTTATTTTTTTTCAAACATATTGGCAGTTCGTATCATGAAGGATTGAATTTGAATATGTGATAATATTTAATAATTCATAGATCATGTTATATTATTAAATTGTGCCAGTTGCAGTTACATTTTTGCATTTTTTTTTTTGTCTCTTTTGAATCTATTCTTGTTATTTTATTCTTATTTGAAAATCTGAGATTATAATTTCTCATTGACTACAAGTTTAATACTATTATTTTTTTGAATTGCAATATAATTAGGTTTAACTAAGTTATAAATGATGATATGCAATATGATTCCCTTGTCATAAAACTAAGGTTAGTATTGCTCTCTAGTTTATATAGTTATGTTGTTGATAAATTAATGAAACTTTTTCCACTTTGTTGGCGCTTTATTTGAATCTTGGTTGAATTATTTACTCTTGATATATATGAATATATTGTATGTACTTTTTTAATTCTCAGCCCCCATGTCCTAAATTCTTAGATTCGCTACTGTGTATCACCAAAGAACACACGGTAACCGGCAATTGATCTCCTATCATCTAGGCAGCATGCCCAATCTGCGTCTGAAAAACCAATCGAGCTCAATCTATCATAATGCTTAATGTGTAATCCATAATCCATTGTCCCTTTGAGATATCTCAGACTTCTCTTAGCTGATTGCCAGTGTATGGTTTTAGGGTCTTTCAGAAACTGACCAATGCAGGCTATGTCTGGTCAGTTGTTTGGTAAGTATTGCAAGGCACCAATCTGACTTCTGTATGCTGTGGCATCTTTCACAGGTTCTCCATCAGTGGCTGACATTGGCGTTTCTACTATAGCTGGAATGGGACAAATCTTAACATGCTCTAATTCATTCATTCACAACAGATCCTCAATGTATTTCCTTTGGATTAGATAAATTCCTGTCTCATCTCTAAATACTTCGAATCCCAAGTAGAAGTGTAAAGCACCTAAATCGATTAATGCAAATAGTTGATTTAGTTTTTCAACAAATCTGTTCAAGGATTTGGTGGTATTTCCTGTCACTATCATGTCATCCACATATATAAGAACTATCAATATTTCTGTTTCTGTTTTCAGAAAGAACAGTGAAGAGTCACACTTTGATTTCATAAAGCCCCAGCCTACAAGAGTTGTCTTTAGTTTATCATACTATGCTCTAGGTGCCTGCTTTAACCCATACAGTGCCTTTTTCAACTTACTTGCATGATTAGGTTCGCTCGAGTCAATAGATCCTTCCGGATGTGACATGAAACTTCTTCCCTAAGGACTCTATTTAGGAAATCATGACGTCCAATTGCCTAATTTCCCAATTTCCCAATTTTTGGACACAGCAATAGATAACATTATCCTAACTGTCGAAGCTTTCGCTACAGGATTGAATGTTTCAAAGTAGTCAATACCCAAAGTTTGGTGGAAATCCTTTGCCACAAGTCTGGCTTTGTATCCCTCGAATGACCCATCTGATTTTTTTTTTTTTATTACTTTGAAAACCCATTTAATATTCCCTAGAATATTCATGTGAGGAGAAGGGGCACCGAATCCCAAGTTTTATTTTTAACTAGAGCTTCATATTCACTCTGCGTAGCCTTCCACTAGTTTTTATTCTCCAGAGCTTCCCGTATATTTTCTAGTTCCAGAATATTTCCATCGTTTTTCATTATCTCATTTCTTTTCTAAATTGCATATACATCAAAATCATCCCCAAAGTCTTTCTTCTTTCTAATCCCTTTCATGCTTCTAGTTTCCATATGGTGACCAACATCTTGCTCAATATTCAATTCTCCTTGCTGTTGTGACTCAAGTTCTGGTTCAGTAACAAATTCAAGATTTACAGACCTCTGCCACCAACAGGTAATTGAAGCTGGCTGCTCTGCTATACTAAACTAGTTGTTGGGCGCTAGCGCTTGACTACTAATCTAATAGAAAGTAAAGAGACTTTATTATCGAATCTAAAGATCTCAAAATGGAAAAAAGAGCTCTTTTGCTTGCCCCTATCTCTAAAGGGATGTAAGCACTTCACTCGCGAGAGGATGAGATTCATTCACTTACATTCTTGCTAGCACTACAAAAAGCTCCGGTCTTAACGCCCCTACAACTGCTGTGTAGCCTTTCCTCGGGTTCTTAGAGTCGGGTTTCCCATTTAACCACAACGGAGGAGCCACCCCCACCAGACAGGCGGCCACAGGTCATAACACACTCTTCGCACAACAAATCCACTTTGAAGTTGACTTATTCGCTCGGCCAATCGTTGGAATGTGCACAAGATACCATAAGGGCCCAATATCTCAATAGCACCTTTGTCTAAAGTTTCAAATGAGACTTCTTATCCGAAACGCAAGAACGATCTGACTAGAAAGTCATTCAAAACTTGATCGAAAAACCAGCGCTTATTTAATAAGCTATAGAGTCGATTACAGAAAGTACTAGTTTGAAAGGCTCATTGGAATTCATCCGCTACGGAATTTACATTATATGCAACAGAAGCACCTGAAGTACTAAACGGAATAGGTATTAGTTTGGTAATGGTTGGAGCAGCAAACTCGGATTTGGCAAGAATCTCATTTTTTGGTAGTACGAAGGGGGAATTGGCCCAAAAATGGGATGGGGGTCACGACACTGTCGGGCCGTCGGCAGCTGACTCAAGTCCCCCCCAAACCGCGTGAAATGGTCGTCTATTACACGGCTCACTAACTCTGCCTGGGGTGGGGGTACCTATTATTCATCGGCGGTCTGGCACACCCGTACTATACAGAGTTGCCCCCAACTCACTTAAAGGACACTGATTAAGCGCATCGAGAGTTCCTTTTCATTAAGCGCATCGAGCCTGAAGTGAGCATTATAATCATCTGCAGACAAATCCAAATTCTCTTTCATCATTAGCAGTATGACTAGATTTCCTGAAAATAAGATGAAAGCCGATTTTTCGATATGATAAAGATGCGCTCAAAAAGACCTTCTAGACCCCCTCTGCCAAGTGATCAAGTTTAGTCTGAATTTGTTGTAGAATTTTCTCCTGCTCCAGACTGGCTTCAAAGAAAGATAGGATTGGGCAATTCAATTCCGCTGGTACTTAAGCTTAAGGAAGCTTTATTATTATATTAATATTAAAAGGAAAGGGCTTTTTTCTAGATTAAGTGGTGAGTAT
Organism: Nyctanthes arbor-tristis; assembly: GCA_963692815.1. NCBI lineage: Eukaryota > Viridiplantae > Streptophyta > Magnoliopsida > Lamiales > Oleaceae > Nyctanthes > Nyctanthes arbor-tristis. The sequence goes on from CAVNYN010282162.1 coordinate 30,083, forward strand.
GAGTAAGGGGCGGAGCTTGTTGAGGCTTCTCAGCCGCAGGAACAGGGAACGAATCCTTAAAAAAGAAATGGAATGAGTTCGCAATTACTACCACAAGAAAGCCGCCACCCTCGCCCTTTAGAGATAGGGTAGGGGCATAACAAAAAAAAAAAAAGAAAGTATTCAAAAATGGCTTCAGAGGCCTCAAACTCATCCGGAGTTGGAGAATTCAAAAAAAAATTCTCAAGAGGAATGCATCAACAAAACTGCCCTTCCATATAGATCGTTGTGGCATGAACTTTTTCACTAGATTCCTTGCTTCCTATTGACTGTGATTAGTTCCAGCTTCGCTTTTTTGTTGAAAACTGGATAGGGCCCATTTTTGTCTCCTGAACCACCTGCTTATCCTACATGTGCTTTCAGGGCCCCCACTCATTCAATCACTTGCTTGTAATTGCTGGTATCCCATAGGAGCTAACTAAAGGCATAAGCCAAAGATAGCTGGGGATAGGGCCAGGGATATGGCCTTCCCTTCGTTAAATAGGATTAGGAGCGAAACGTTAGCTAAAGCTTAGAGGCAAAAGAGTAACACAATGGAGCTAGGAGAGAGCCAAGCACAGACACGAAACGAGAAAAGCTGCTAAAGCCATTCCTCCTTTCCTAATCCTTAAGGAAGGGATACTCTATGACAGACACTCTTGCTCCTTGCTATCCTCTCAACTGGTTAGTTAGTAGAAGAGCTCAACGGAGTCAGGCCTTGCCTTCTCCTTGAGTTGAGAACAAACTAAAAGCAACCCATACAGTTGAAGTTACATATAGTAATTGTAGAAACTTCTAACGACCAGATGATATGTAGTGAGTCCAGATAAGTTGCCGAAGCCAGCTTTCTGTGGTAATTCCCGAAGTAAAATAGGAGGTCTAGACCGGTGACTCAAAGAAAGCACAACTGGCAGACTAACTACGTAACAACCCATTCCATATCAAAACGGTGAATTAAGCCCCTTATCATAGAGTGATATAGGCTAAACCCGGAGAAGTAGGTCGAGTTAGCTTCCGAAGGAGACAAGATGGTTGCAATTGTGGAATAAAAGGACAGGCTGGTAAGATCATTTTTCATGGAAGGTACCCTTTCTAAAGCTAACTTCCAGCCATGCTCATACTCGACATGACGCCACATCGGATACATATTGATACTTGGTTGGTTGGCGAATAGATGTTGAGATAATGATTTCGTCTCGCGGTAAAACACACTAAGAACTAGTCGAAAGTAGTAGCGGATATGCGACAATGACAATCTTTAGCACTCACTAGTCCCAGTCTCGACACTCGACTTCAGCTTGGAGCGAAAGACAAAAGAAAACAATTCAGAAGAGTCCACAAAGACGTAGCCAAATGAGCTATCTGATTCATGAATAGATGCATTCTATACGCCATGATAAGATCTTTCTGGCACAACAGGTTCCAAGGAAGAAGAAGAGCTCAAGTCTATCCTAATATTGAGGCAAGCCCTTCCTTATGAAGCAGAAAGAGGTTCAGATGCGGTGTCTAGTCATTCACATCGGCGAGGGGATGCTATGCATTCTTTAATCCTTATCATTTATCTATATCTATATGATTCAAGTCAAGAGGTGTAGGCCTTGCCATGCATATAAGTCAGCGGGGAAAAGGGTATCTCTTAGGAAATAGGAATATTTACAGATAGTATTAACCAACTCCAAGCCCGGAACAATTTCTAAAGCTACTGGAAGAAGATGTAGCAGAAGATCCGATTTCTGAGTTAGAAAGGCCTCATCAGATGCCGAATCCGCTGAATAGGAATCCCTTAATCCGAGAAGTTCTAGAAGAGATATGAAGTCACTCGACTCACTACATACCCCATTTAGAGTAGATAGACACCTGGCTTTATTCCATATCATAGAAAATACTACTCTATGGGTAAGGGTACCTGAATGCTCGGTAAAGTTCTATAATGAGCAGGTCCTATATACTATAGCTAGCTACATAGGCACACGTCTAAAGATATACTACCACACGTTCTCGGCTGCAAGAGAGAGGTTTGGATTTGGATTGGTCAAGAATGTCCTCTTCCTCTTTCTCGATAAGTAAGGTAGGAGCAGCAATCCTCTTCATGCCATCTTTATTCAGTTGAATGCCGTCTTCTGCATAGGATAGGATTCCTACTCTGAGTGCATTCTGCCCAGAAATTCTATCTGGTTAAACATGCATAGGTCTGCCTGTCACCCATTTCTATATGTGAGATAGAGGGATGTTTTTTTCTCCTCTCCTTGTCGACATAGCGTTACAGGGTGCAAGTAAAGGCTCGTGATAATGCTTTTGTGGAACTAGGCTCTCCTTAACTATTACTTCCGATAGGCTAACAATATCTCAAACATGAAAAAAGCTCTCTCACGATCTCTACTACTTATCTGTGATCAAATTTGCTTAAAAAACTAGAAAAATTTTATGTAGAAGCAAACAAAGGTAAGCTAAGACGGGACAAAGGGATTCTAGACAAAAAGGTGATGGCTTTCGATACGCAGGATTTTGTCAAGTCACATAGTGCACTAGAAAGGGATAGGGCAAACCGGACTACTAAGGTAGTGTATGCAGTTGATTGGGGACAATATCCATGTCTTTCAAGATCCGAAGCTAAACCAAATGTCAACGTCTGTACCTATTCAGAAATAAATGAGGCGAGTGAAGCATTCCAGTATAGAGCTGAGACGCTAAACAAGCATTAGCCTTCGCCAGGAGTGAAGGCAGAGCTAAAAGAAGAAATCGGCCTATCTAAAAGGAAGAGATTCAATCAATCCACTGAGATTGTAGACTCCAAGAGTCAGCCCCAAATGGAGAGAGCCTTTGCCCTAGTGTCACAGAAACCAGTGCCTATAAAGGATATCATAAGGGTCAATTTTTTTCCAAAGAAAGTAGAGACCCTTTATTTGATTACTAGGAACATTTGATTCAGAATTTTAGTCTATAAGCAAAGCACATCCAAGCCTCTATCTTTTAGCCAACTAGCATGCTAAAGAGTAAAGAGCAGGTGATTAGGAAGGAGATGGTGCTTATACTAGCACTCGCATCTCTGCTTACTCTAGAGATTCTGAGTGAAAAGGTTTTATTCAAAAACAACTAGATCGGAAGAGCGTCGTGTCTCCATCTGACCTGAGTAGAAAGTAGGTTCTTGTGGCCTAGGATACTCCTCTTTCCTTATAGATAGAGCCAGTTCTTGCTTATTCCTAAGTAGTAGTTGTCTTAAGACGTAAGGTAGTGCTTAGGGTTGGAGTTCTAAGCTAAGCAAGCCCCCGCAGTTCCCCGTATACCTTTATCTTCCGTATAACAAGTACCGTCTATGACTAGTATGCTTGATTGTTCTTATCCCTCTTTCTTTCCTTGGTAGGGTGGTTCTAGTTCCCAGGTTATGATATGGCAGCTATAGGCTCTCGATAATATATATACACACATCATTTTACCCAGGAGTGGAGGTATGAGGATTTCTTTTTATTTATGACATGCCTCTTTTTCCTTTGAGAAAAGGCTGTTAGAAGCGCAAGCTTGACTTCAAAGCGGTAAAGAAGGTCTCTTTCTAGTATTGAGCTAGTAGGTTCAAGATCCATCCTGTGGGCAACCCTATTTGAAAGTTTTCAAAGTATTTTATCTCACTTTTCTTCTTTCTGCTTTACCTTAAGTTTTATGAAATCCAGTGCTTACTTGCTATGAGGTAACTCGCTCATTCGTAGCAGGTCTCTCACCTCTTTGATTAGCACATGGATGATCAACTGAAAACAACATCTTCCATAGTGAGTCAAATCTCTTTCTTCTTTTGTAATCATATCTTTCGAACCCAACAACTCATGGGGTTTCTTGTTCAATCGTCTGGACTAGATAATTTAGGATTGGTGCTATGGCTGCAGATGAAAGATTTGACTCATGTGACCTGGTGAAGAAGATGTTTAGGAACCCCTTAGGATAGATCCCCAAACTCTCCCCACCCAAAGGAGACCTATTTCTTAGAGAGTGGAGCCCCCCTAATACCATTCCCTTGCCCAACTCCTAAAAGACATAGTAGAGTCAGAAGCCGCACCTACAATTCCTAAACGGATCTCAGGCCAGTAGGATCAAAGGATAAGAGGTGCATTTACAGACTTATCTTTGCTAGCTTATAAAGTCAAAGCTGCCTTCCTAGAGTATCCACCAGTGATGAACCGACGATATTAGTTCAAAAGGCCAAGAACTGATCTCAGCTCAGTCACGGGGAGTCACCATTCTATTGCCTTCACCTTCTACTCTTCACCTTCTACTCTTCCATCTTATCCGGGAGTCACTTCGCTCCCTTTCGAGGTACAGGAACTAACTAACTACTGCTCTCATTGCTACTTGAAGCACAGGACTCTTACCATCCATTTGTTGGCCTTTACGAGTGCTCTTGTTAGGTTATTAATAGGGAAAGTGCCAGATAGTGCCAACTAAGTTTAGTCTTAGACAGTTTTTTTGTGAAAATGTATGTATAGCCCAAAATGCACCACACCTAAAATCAGGTCAAGTTATACTTGATCAAGTTGACTCTGTAGTAATACGATCGGCTAAGCCTTATTTAGCCAATCCACGAGCAATAGTTCATGGCCATTATGGGGAAATCTTGTATGAAGGAGATACATTAATTACATTTATATATGAAAAATCGAGATCTGGTGTTATAACCCAGGGCCTCCAAAAGTGGAACATGTGTTAGAAGTGCGTAGATCGGAAGAGATTCAATATTGCTGAATCTAGAAAAGAGGGTCAAGGATTGGAACGAACGTATAACAAGAATTCTTGGAATGCCATGGGGCTTCTTGATTGGTGCTGAACTAACTATAGTGCAAAGTCATATCTCTTCCGATCTTAAGATCCAAAAGGTTTATCGATCCCGGGGGTGCAGATTCATAATAGGCATATAGAAATTATTGTACGCCAAATAACATCAAAAGTTTTGGTTTCAGAAGATGGAATGTCTAATGTTTTTACACCCGGAGAATTAATTGTATTATTGCGAGCGGAACGAATGGGAATTGTGTGATTCTTTCTATCCTCGTACTTTCTTGCTCTTATGGAGTTGTATTCACTAGGTTATCTTCCATGGCCTGACAGTAGTCAAGGGATAATCACTTGATCTTTTTCGCCTTTCCAGAGCTCACTAACAGATAACCTGAGATAACACATCTACTTCTTAGCTACTGTGAAAGTTAGCGTCTTAAAGAAAGTAAGTGATTGCTGCTCTTTTTGTCAGAGAACGCATTAAAACATACCTTTTTCACACTCGAACTCTCCTAGTATGTGATTTCAAGCAATAAGACTACTTGCTAAACGAACCACCACTAATGAAGTGCCCCATACCAGCACTAGTTATCTTTTGGGAAAGGGATACGATGTAGACATCTGCTTAGGTTATTAAGGCACTGCAGTCTTCTTCTTCCAAACTCGCTGCTCTCTTGTTCTTTCCAGCTTGACTGATGTTCTTAGTTCTGGATGGGCTTTTCTTCCTGGTGCTTTCCTTCCTGCGCTTCGGTTCTATTGATACAATAAATAACTTTCCCTCAGCTCTATATGTGCGCTCTTCAAGTAATAGATGGACTCTAACTAGATTCTACTCTCTTTTTATTAGTGAATATTGTGATGTTCCGATCTTGGAGGAATTGGGCTGAAAGAAGAGAATCAATAAATTCTTAGCTTTGGCATTCTTCCATCAAAGAAGTTCTGATGTTGTTATTACAATCTTAATACGATAATTATTAGTAAAAGTGTCAACTCTTGAGCTTTTGCTGACTGTGAAGAAACTTCAGTGCTTCATGGTCAGAAGAGAACAAATAGTTAAAGAAGGAGATAAAGACTCCAAAGCAATGATCCCCTAAACTTGCCTTGCTATGTTAGAGATGGATCTAGTGATAAGCGCTTTCCTCCATCCAATGTCACCATTTGGCTAAGGAGGGTTCATACCCCCCTTTCTCAGTGTAGTGAAGGAAGAGGCTATGCACCTGTGTTTACATCTTCTCCATCCGGGGAAGAGAAAGAGTCAATTTCCTTAACTAGAGATATTATTCTTTTCTTCTCGAAAGAGTAAAAAGAAATGGAATTTTTGACCTGCCTTCTTCATGAGTCTATTCACCTACCTCTTCACCATTGTCCTCTGTAATTATAGGGCCTTCCCTCCTTACTCTCTTACTCTATAAGGTGCTATGCTGCTGATCTATTTACCCGATCTGGGTTGGATTCAAAACCCAATAAAATCTTGCTGAGGACCTGAAAGTATAGATTTCTGAAAAGGAACGGAAGGGCAAAGCTCTCAATTGATCTTAAATCCCTTCAACCCATATTCCTATGAGTCGAATACTCATTTTATGCTGTAATTAGAGGAGACCAAAAGCATGTCCTTATTCCAATGAAAGCCTTAAGTTAAGGTGAGGGCTGATATTTCGAGGGTTGAAGAAAGAGTATCTGAAAGGGTTGGAAAGGATCAATAGCAAAAGCGGGAAGAGATACCATGGATGAGAGATCATAGACCAAAGACTAGTTCAGAGTAGATCGAAAGAGTTGCTGCTTTCTTTTTTGATAAAACCAAAATGTTGTCCTACTTTTGAAGTCAAGTTTTCTCTTCATCTTACGTCAAACCGCTTTCCATCTTAGGCTAAATACATCTATCCTATGTGTGATGTATTTTTCGCCTATGGATATCTTTAAAGTAAAGTTCAATATCAACTTGAATAAAACTCTAGCATAGAGGAATGCTAGCGAGTGCTCATATACAAGAACAGGTCGTCACCCAGGCTAGAAGGTAAATGCAGGTACCGCATAAGGGGCTAGAGGTTCTGAAAGAAAGCCCCTTCTTATCTCGCCAATCTTCTTGTTCTCGGCCCTTCTTCTCTCCTTTGTCTTGATCCTACACCTTGGAATCGTCCAAGACCTTGATATACTCTACTTCTTCGCTCGACCTAGGGTGAAGCTGGGTAGAAGGCGGCTTTTTATAAAAGTAACCCTCCTTAATCCATTAGATAGAAAGAGCCAGAGATTGCTTCAGATTCTGGACGTAGAATGTTGACTATTAAGTCGACTAACATATTCTCGAATCCTCTTTCTATTGATCAAAAGCACCTGGCTGCCCACGCACTTGTAAGTTGGAACTTTTATCCTTCCTTTCTTATTCTTTTAGAGCTCTACCGTCTTCTTCCCAAATAAAGCCAAAGCGGTAAGCTACTGATGATTCGAATTTTAGGTCTATTTTAGCTTATTATATATAAGAAATTGGACGCGTACTTATCCATAGCACACACAAGCATTAATCTACTCATACCGGTGTTTGCACTATAGGTGCTGAGCCATCGACAAGTGAGATAAAGAGGCGAAGATGGTGTCCTAATGAAAACAGAACGAGGAGGAAAATAAATCTACCCCCACATCAGCTAGTCCAACAACATGTATCAATGAATGCTCCAGCGACATTAGGGGTACAATCACGATACCATAAACCCCTTTCTGAGGAATACCCGGCCCATCGGTTGGGATTACTAATCCATCTATTTTGGGGACCGAAGGTAGTTTTCCGTGCGTCGGACACGTAGCTTACCAAATCAGTTGCGACACGGATGGGAATGCATGCTATGAAAGATAGGGTTGAGTCTAATACATCAACCGTCTACTCCCTTGTAGGAGTCCACAATCACTACACGAGATGAACCTTGGTTTGGTGAATTGAAGCTGGCCTTAAATGTAAGAGGACTCCTAGTTACTGCGCGTGATCGTATACTGAGGTGCTCCCCACCGGTTGTTGGAATGACGCGAGCCGGGCCGGGTCTCGATTTAGAAGGATGAAGGGCACGAAAATCTAAATAGGGGGTTGCAAATTCCCCATCTCATTGGGGGCGGAAAACGAATCGACATTTCAAGGTTTATAACCTACCTTTTCTATTTTAGTTGGGAAAGAACGGCGAAGTCCATCCAAACCGTCCAATGAAGAATAAGAGGATAGAAAACAACGCGAAGCGCATACGGAATGGGCATGGAGAAAAAGAGGAGGAGAAGTAGCTGAGCTCATTTCCTTCGCTTCTTGGGCCCAAAGCAGTGCAGGCTTTCCTGGCTAAATCAAGGATTTGGGGCTTCTTGCTACATAATAAATCCATTTTTTTTAGTAATCTATATGAATAGAAAGATAAATCCATCCATCTATCCTATCCGATTTTGATTTTAAGATCTAAAAAAGAATCGATTTCATTCAACGTTTGATTCAAAGAACTGTGCTTAGCCCCTCTACTCATGAAACGGCTCCGCTGCAATGGATGGCAGAGGGTCCGTAGTACCCGAAGCACTGTAGTAATCTAATGGGAAGGGGCCTAGAAATGCCTACTACTGCACCATACTACACTTGGCTCTACACATTTACAAAGCTAACCTCTGTCCAGTGCCTGGCAGAGCTAAAGGGGCTTCAATCCTTACTCTTTATCCCCATCTTCGCCCAGGCTAACGGACCTTACTTATTCAGAGAGGAGATTGAAGCCTCAAAAAACACTTTGAGAGGAAGAGCCTTTGCCCCTCTTCATTATCTACAGGCTTCCAATCCTTTCTTCAACATAGGTGACAATGAGTGAGGTAGAGATGGAAGAGATCAAAGACGGGAATAAGAAGAATTAATTCCTTTTTGAACATTTTGATAGAGGGGGATGAAGAAAGTGGAAAAAACAGACTTGCATTTCTCATCGAACAAATACAGGAAAAGAATCATATTGAAAACTTTCCTAACCCACCTTCATAGAGCCGTACATCGTAAGTGATCTAAACCTACCCAGAGTGAGCCTCCCATAGAGGCAAGTGAAGTTGGTGAGCCGTATGATGGGCAAATATCTTCTACGGTTCAGAGAGGACTCAGTTGTTAGTTAGTATCCCCCTGCTTTCGAGGTGGACCCTTTCACTCTATTTTATTATATACGCTTAGTGAAAAGAATGTTTTTTGATACACCTAGGACATGGATTCTATATGAACCAATGGATCGTGACAAGTCGTTACTACTAGCAATGACTTCCTCTTTCATTACTTCATTCTTTCCATATCCCTCGCCTTTGTTCTCGGTTACTCATCAAATGGCACTCAGTTCATATCTTTAAGTTTGATCATTGACAAGGTTCAAAGAAAGGTGGGCCGTTGATAAAGAATCGATTCCAAACCACAATGCCAACAGATGGAAAAAAAACTGCTTTTCTTTTCATTAATGAAACCTGCCAGTTATTATGAACTCAAATCAAAAAGAAAAAAAATTGGACTTTTGTTCTTTTGAACAAAAAAGACGTGGGTGGCATTATGACTGGGGTGTCAGTTAGAAAGGTTCTTACAATGCTCGTTCAATAAAGCAGCATTCCTTTTTTTCTTAACTTAAGTAGAGGAAAGAGGGCTTTCTAAGCTAAGAAGGGCTTAGGACCTATGAACATAGCAAGACAACAAAGATGATGAAATGAAGAAGAATGAACGGGAGGCGTCAGAGGAAGAACTGATGAACTACTTACTTGTCTTTAGTTAACTACTTTACTGACTTGGGGTTCTTTCTTGTAAGTGGTATAACTACACCCCGCACGCACACCCTATCTATGTACGTAAACCTTTAAGTTGATAGCCTTTCAAAAAAGCCCCCCTCTCTCTACTAAATACAGTTGTTTTAGGTAGGGGCAGATCCAGGATATAATAATTAGGGGGACTTACAAAAAATTTTGGCAAGACTTTTATAGTAAGAAGAAAAGAAAGATGAAATATAATAACAAGAAATATAGGCTAAAAATGAAATGAAATAGAAGCGGTGAATTACATTTTCTTAATCCTATTTCTTGCCGTTTGTTTTACTTTTTAACTTACTATTAAAAATTTCTCTAGTGGTTTGAGCAAGTGCTATAGTGGTTAGGTTTCTCAAGTTCTAAGTAAGAGGTCTTGAGTTCAAACTGCATCATCCCTTCCCCAATTTTTCTCTCCCATCCCCTATATGTCCAATGTATTTAAAAAAAATATCTTCATTTGCCAACTATATGCAATTAAAATACATGCTATTGTAAACTGAAAATCTATCTAAAAATATTCTAGTAAAATAGAATTTATATCACGAATAAATAACATTTTTTTCCAAGATCTGGTGGGCTTGAGCCCACCTAGCCCAGGGGCTAAATCCGTCCCTGGTTTCAGGCCGAACAATAACAAGAGGCCCGGATCCAGCTAAAAACAGAATCAAATACTCTAAGATGCTTCATAGCCTTACCCTATTATTAGAGAAAGGGGAAAGGGAGATCGGAATTTTGGTGTGCAGGGGTTCTTCCCTAGAGATTTCCGTCAGTTCGGGACTTTTAGCACCATATCCTTAGACATAGGGAATTTCTAGCATCCAGGCCCCTTCCCTCTTCCCCATAAAATATGCGGCAACCAAACCAAAGGGGACGTAAGGGGAGATGGAACAACGTCCAAGCCGTGACAACCCAACAGCAACAACCTACTTCTCAGCTCTTCCGATCTCACTCCCAAACCTACCAGCAATCTCAAGTTCAGAATCAACACCTCTAAAGCAATACTCCTGTGCTCCACTCCAATTAGGGTAGCAAAAGAAATATCTTTCATCCCAACAAGATCAAAATCGGCAGCCATACTAGGTAGCTCCCATCGCTTCGATAGTCTGAAGTGCTCCTATTCAACAGTCAAATTGGAAAGGTCAAAGCAATGGTCAGCGTAGGAGTAGACGATTTCTTTCTTTTGCTGACCAGGTTATCTTTGACAAGTAAAGTGCATTAAACACGGGGGTGCCTACCTATCGACTGCCTCCAAAACCTAAGCCTCTAGGCTATGACCCCCAAAAATATTGCTAATTCCATCCTTATGTTGGGTATAGCACTAACAGATGCATAGCTCTTAGGCATTTTGTCCTACACGACGATCTTCGTCAGTTTACGAGATTTTTATGTAGAGGTGGTTAGATGGAGTAAAGTAGAAATACTTTACTATTTTGACCTTACTCATTGATATTCATTAAATATGATCTCGCACTCACTTCTTTTAGAAAAGCTAGAACCTTTAATAGGGAGTAAGTATACTTTTAGTCTTGTTTCTTAGTTTTTGTCGTATATCCTATTTTAGATGAGGATCGGAAGAGCTTGGTCAGCCTATGTCGGTATATGATCTGGATGACTTCTCACCCTAGTCTTATTCTATTTTTTTAGATAACTGGGATAGGGCATTTTATAGCCTTTTTCCTTGAGCTAAATCGTTGACCTTCTACCTGGATTAGGACATTTTCGTATCTCAAAGAGTCCTCTTTGTTTCCAGAAAAGGCCGAACTACTTGGCTTGGGTCAATCCTTTCTTTATCAACAGTGAGGGAAAAAGACTTCTCAAACCGATCGACCATCTCGCAAGACAATTCATTATGAAAGGTTCACCGGTTTTTTCTACGCAGTTCATTCTGATTAGGTAACAGAATCGGAACCAATGGATTAGTAATCCCAACTGATGGGCTAGGTATTCCTCAAAGAGGGGTTTATAGTATCTCGACTGTGCCCCTAATGCTGCTGGAGCATTCATTGATATAGGTTGTTGGACGAACTGAGGTGGGGGCAGATTCTCTTCCCTCCTGGTTCTGTTTTCATTAGGAAACCATCTTTGCCTCTGTGTCTCGCCAACCTTATGGATAAAAAATGACTGGGTCGCCCTCAACTGGCTCACTGAAGCTAGCTTCGACAAATGTCACAGTGAATCTGGTGGATGCAGAGGAGGAATGGTTTGGAGCTTGAGATTTCAGGTTCATCGGGCCTGTCTGACTATGGTGCAAATGGCTGACCCTTGTCACCAAATCATTTTCACCGTATGGCATTCCTATAGGAGCTGTCTTGTAAGGAAAGTGGTTGATCGTGATTACCATGTCATTGGTTCACTCTGAGTTATCGATGGCTCAGCACCTATAGTGCAAACATTGATGTGAGTAGACTGATGCTTGTGTGTGCCACGGATAAGTAAGCGTCCAATTTATTATATATAATAAGCTAAAATCTTCCGAAAATTTAAATTATCAGTAGTTTACCGCTTGGCTTTATTTAGGAAGAAGACAGTAGAGCTCTAAAAGAATAAGAAAAGAAGGATAAAAGTTCCAACTTACAAGTGCTTGGGCAGCCAGGTGCTTTTGATTAGTAGAAAGAAGATTCTAGAATACCTCAGTCGACTTAATAGTCAACATTCTAAGTCCAGAATCCGAGGCAATCTTTGGCTCTTTCTATCCAATGGATTAAAGGGGTTACTTCTATAAAAAGCCACCTTCTACCCCAGCTTTACCCTAGGCCGAGCGGAGAAGTAGAGTATATCAAGGTCTCGGACAATTCCAGGGTGTAGGATCAAGACAAAGGAGAGAAGAAGGGTTGAGAACAAGAAGATTGGCGAGATAAGAAGAGGCTTTCTTTCAGAACCTCTAGCCCCCTATGCGGCACCTGTCTTTACCTTGTAGCCTGGGTTGCATATGAGTGCTCGCTAGCATTCATCTGTGCTATAGTTTCACTCAAGTCGATATTGTACTTTACTTTAAAGAGATCAGTAGGCGAAAAATACATCACACATAGGATAGATGTATTTACCCTAGGATGGAAAGTGGTTCGACGTAAGATGAAGAGCAAACCTGAGTTCAAAAGTAGGACAACATTTTGGTTTTATGAAAAAAGAAAGCAGCAACTCCTTCGATCTACTCTTTGGTCTATAATCTCTTATCCATGGTATCTCTTCCTGCCTTTGCGATTGACCCTTTCCAGCCCTTTCAGATACTCTTTCTTCAACCTCGAAAGATCAACCCTTACCTTAACTTAAGGCTTTCACTAGAATAAGGCCATGCTTTTGGTCTCCTCCAATTATAGCATAAAATGAGTATTCGACTCATAGGGGTACTGCCCTTCCATTCCTTCTCAGAAATCTGTACTTTTGGGTCCCCATCAAGCTCTTCCGATCTTTTTGAATCCCACCCGGATCGGGTAGATAGATCAGCAGGCATAATGCCCTATAGAGTAAGAGAGTAAGGGGAAAGGCCCTATAATTATAGAGGATGATGGTGAACATGTACGTGAATAGAGAAGACAGGTCAAAAATTCCATTGCTTTTTACTCTTTCGAGAAGGAAAGAATAATATCTCCAGTTAAGGAGATTGACTCTTTCTCTTCCCAGGACGGAGAAGATGTAAACACAGGTGCGCAGCCTCTTCCTTCACTGCACTGAGAAAAGGGGTTATGAACCCTCCTCAGCTGAATAGCTATATTGGACGGAGGAATGCGCTTATCACTAGATCTGTCTCTAGCAGAGCAAGGCAAGTTCGGGGGATCATTGCTTTGGAGTCTTTATCTCCTTCTTAAACTATTTGTTCTCTTCTGACAATGAAGAATTGAAGTTTCCTCACAGCCAGCAAAAGCTTAAAAGTTGACACTTGCGCTAATAATTATCGCACTAAGATTGATTACACAGCATCGGAACTTCTTTGCTCTTCCGATCTGCCAAATCTGAGAATTTATTGATTCTCTTCTTTCAGCCCAATTCCTCCTTCATTCATAACATCACAAGATTCACTAATAAAAACAAAGTAGAATCTAGTTAGAGTCCATCTATTACTTGAAGAGGGCGTATACAGAGCAAAGCAAAAGTGATTTATTGTATCAATAGAACCGAAGCGTAGGAAGGAAAGCACCAGGAAGAAAAGCCCATCCATAACTAAGAACAGCAGTCAAGCTGGAAAGAACAAGAGAGCAGCGAGTTCGAAAGAAGAAGACCTTAATAACCTAAGAAGATGTCTACATCTTAGCCCTTTCCTAAAAGAAAGCTAGTGTTGGTATCGGGTACTTCGTCAGTGGTGGTTCGTTTGGCAAGCAGTCTTATTGCTTGAAAGCACACAGTAGGATAGTTTGAGTGTGAAAAAGGTATGCTTTTAATGCGTTCTCTGACTAGAAGAGCAGCGAGCACTTACTTTCTTTAAGACGCAAACTTTCATAGCAGCTAAGAAGTAGACGTCGTTATCTCAGCTTATCCGTTAGTGAGCTCCGGAAAGGTGAAAAAGATCAAGTGATTATCCCTTGACTACTGTCAGGCCAGAGAAGATAACCTAGTGAATACAACTCCATAAGAGCGAGAAAATACATGGATAGAAAGAATCACACGATTCCCATTCGTTCCGCTCGCAATAATACAATTAATTCTCCGGGTGTATAAACATTAGATATTCCATCTTCTGAAACCAAAACTTTTGATGTTATTTGGTGTACAATAATTTCTATATGCCTATTATGAATCTGCATCCCCTAGGATCGATAAACCTTTTGGATCTTATTAAACAAAGAGATACGACTTTGCACTATAGTTAGTTCAGCACCAATCAAGAAGCCCCACGGCATTCCAAGAATTCTTGTTATATGTTCGTTCCAACCCTCATCCCTCTTTTCTAGCTTCATCGATATTGAATGAATCGAACGCACTTCTAACACCTGTTCCACTTTTGGAAGCCCCTGGGTTATATCACCAGATCTGGATTTTTCATATATAAATGTAATTAATATATCTCCTTCATATAGGATTTCCCCATAATGGCCATGAACTGTTGCTCTTGGAGTGGCTAAATAAGGCTTAGCCGATCGTATTACTACAAAGTCAACTTAAACAAGTATAACTTGACCCCATTTTAGGTGTGGTGCATTTTTAGCTATATATACATTTTCACAAAAAAAACTGTCTAAGACCAATCTTAGTTGGCACTATCTGGAACTTTCCTCATTAATAACCTAGCAAAAGCACTCATAAAGGCCAACAAATGGATGGTAAGAGTCTTCGTGTTTCAAGTAGCAAAAAGAGTAGCAGTTAGTTAGTTTATGCACCTCGAAAAGGAGCAAAGTGACTCCCAAATAAGATGGACAAGCAGAAGGTGAAGGAAATAGAACGGGGAGTCCCCGTGACCGAGCAACGATTAGTTCTTGGCCTTTTGAACTAATATTGTCGGTTCATCACTGGTGGATACTCTAGGATGGCAGCTCTGACTTCATGAGATAGCAAAGATAGGTCTGTAAAGGAATGCATCTCTTATCCTTTGATCCTACTGGCCTGAGATCCGTTTAGGAATTGTAGGTGCGGCTTCTAACTCTACTATGTCTTTCAGGAGTTGGCAAGGGAATGGTATTAGGGTGCTCCACTCTTTAAGAAATAGGTCTCCCCTGGGTGGGGAGATTTTGGGGATCTATCCTAAGGGGTTCCTAAACATCTTCTTCATCAGGTCTAATGAGTCAAATCTTTCATCGGCAGCCATAGCTCCAATCCTAAATTATCTAGTTCAGACGATTGAACAAGAAATTCCATGAGTTGTTGGGTTCGAAAGATATGATTGCTAAAGAAGAAAGAGATTTGACTCACTATGGAAGGTGATGTTTTCAATTGATCATCCATGTGCCAATCAAAGAGAATAAAGTGAGAGGCCTGCTACTAATGAGTGAGTTACCTCGTAGCAAGTAAGCATTAGATTTCATAAAACTTAAGGTAAAGCAGAAAGAAGAAAAGCGGGATAAAATACTTTGAAAACTTTCAAACAGGATTGCCCACACGATGGATCTTGAACCTGCTAGCTCAATGCTAGAAAGAGACCTTCGTTGCCCCCTTTGAAGTCAAGCTTGTGCTTCTAACAGCCTTTTCTCAAATACGTGGAAGATACTATTGGAACAAGAGGCATGTCGAAAATAAAAAGAAATCCTCATACCTCCACTCCTAGGTAAAATTATGTATACATATATATATTACCGAGAGCCAATAGCCACCATATTATAACCCGGGAACTAGAACCACCCTACCAAGGAAAGAAAGAAGGATAAGCATAATCAAGCATACTAGTCATAGACGGTATTTGTCACATAGAGAATAAAGGTATACAAGAGCTGCGGGGGCTTGCTTAGCTTAGATCTCCAACCCTAAGCACTACCTTACGTCTTAAGACAACTACTACTTAGGAATAAGCAAGAACTGGCTCTATCTATAAGGAAAGAGGAGTATCCTAGGCCACAAAAACCTACTTTCTGCTCAGGTCAGATGGAGAAGAGTTAGAAGTCAGCTTTTTTCAAATAAAACCTTTTCACTCAGAATATCTAGAGCAAGCAGAGGTGCTAGTGCTAATATAAGCACCACCTCCTTCCTAATCACCTGCTTTTTCCTCTTTACCCCGCTAGCTGGCTAAAAGATAGAGGCTTAGCTGTGCTTTGCTTATAGACTAAAATTCTGAATCAAATGTTCCTACAAATCAAATAAAGGGTCTCTACTTTCTTTGGAAAGAAATCGACCCCTTATGATCTCCGTTATAGGCACTGGTTTCCATGACACTAGGGCAAAGGCTCTCTCCATTTGGGGTTGACTCTTGGAGTCTACAATCTCAGTGGAATGATTGAATCTCTTCCTTTTTAGATAGGCCGATTTCTTCTTTTAGCTCTGCCTTCACTCCTGGCGAAGGCTAATGCTTGTTTGGCGTCTCAGCTCTATACTGGAATGCTTCACTCACCTCATTTATTTCTAAATAGGTGTAAATGTCAACATCTGGTTTAGCTTCGGATCTTGAAAGACATGAATATTGTCCCTAGTCAACTGTATACACTACCTTAATAGTCCGATTTGTCCTCTCCCTTTCTAGTGCACTATGTGACTTGACAAAATCCTGCGTATTGAAAGCCATCACCTTTTCATCCAGAATCCCTTTGTCCCGTCTTAGCTTACCTTTGTTTGCTTCTACATACAATTTTTCTAGTTTTTTTAGCATATTTGATCACAAATAAGTAATAGAGATTGTGGAGAGCTTCTTTCATGTTCGAGATATTGTTAGCCTATCGCGAGTAATAGTTAAGGAGAGCCTAGTTCCACAAAAGCGTTATCATGAGCCTTTACTTGCATCCTGTAATGCTATATCGACAACGCGAGGAGAAAAAAGCAGCCCTCCATCTCACATATAGAAATGGGTGACAGACAGACCTATACATGTTTAACCAGACAGAATTTCTAGTCATAATGCGCTCAAAGTAGAAATCCTATCCATTGCAGAAGACGGCATTCAACTGAATGAAGATGGCATGAAGATGATTACTGCTTCTATCTTACTTATCAAGAAAGAGAAAGAGGACATTCATGACCAATCCAAATCCAAACCTCTCTCTTGTAGCCCAGAACATGTGGTAGTACATCTTTAGAGGTGTGGAATAAAGCTGAGCATTCAGGTACCCTTACCCATAGAACTTTACCGAGCATTCAGGTACCCTTACCCATAGAGCAGTATTTTCTATGGTATAGAATGAAGCCAGGTGTCTATCTACTTTGAATGAGGTATGCAGTGAATTGAGTGACTTTATATCTCTTCTAGAATTTCTTGGATCAAGGGATTCCTATTCAGGGGATTCAGCATCTGATGAGGCCTTTCTAATTGAGAAATCGGATCTTCTGCTTCAACTTCTTCAAGTCATTTTCAAAATCGTTCCGGTCTTGGAGTTGGTTAATACTATCTGTAAATATCCCTATTTCCTAAGAGATGCCCCTTTCCCTACAGACTTATATGCATGGCAAGGCCCACACCTCTTGACTTGAATCATATAGATATAGATAAATGACAAAGATTAAAGTATGCATAGCGTCCCTTTGCCAATGTGAATGAGTAGACATCTCATCTCAACCTGTTTTCACTTCATAAGGAAGGGCTTGCCTCAATATCAGGACAGACTTGAGCTCTTCTTCTTCCTTGGAACTTATTGTACCAGAAAGATCTTATCATGGTGTATAGAATACATCTGTTCATGAATCGGATAGCGCATTTCGCCATGTCTTTGTGAACTCTTCTTATTGTTTTCCTTTGTCTTTTGCTCCAAGCTGAAAGCCGAGTGTTGGGATTGGGACTAATGAGTGCTAAAGATTGTCATTATCGTATATCCACTGCTAAATTCGACCAGTTCTTTGTGTGTCTTACCGTGAGACAAAATCATTATCTCAACATCTATTCACTAACCAACCAGGTATCAATATGTATCCGATGTGGCATTGTGTCGAGTATGAACATGGCTGGAAGTTATCTTTAGAAAGGGTACCTTCCATGGAAAAGGCTCTGACCAGCCCGTCCTTTTATTCCACAATTGTAGCCGTCTTGTCTCCTTCGGAAGCTAACTCGACCTACTTTAATCTGTATCATTCTATGATGAGGGGCTTAATCCACCGTTTTGGTATGGAATGGGTTGTGACGTAGTTAGCCCTCCAGTTGTGCTTTCTTTGAGTCACTGGTCTAGACCTCCTATTTTACTTTGGGAATTACCACGAAAAGCTGGCTTCGGTAACTTATCTGGACTGACTACATATCAACTGGTTGTTAGAAGTTTCTGCAATTAATAAATGCAACTTCAACTGTATGGGTTTCTTTTAGTTTGTTCTCAACTCAAGGAGAAGGCAAGGCTTGACTCCGTTGAGCGCTTCTATTGACTAACCAATTGAGAGGATAGCAGGGAGCAAGAGTTTCTGCCATAGAGTATCCCTTCCTTAAGGATTAGGAAAGGAGGAATGGCTTTAGCAGCTTGTCTCGTTCCGTGTCTGTGCTTGGCTCTCTCCTAGCTCCATCGGGTTACTCTTTCGCCCCTAAGCTTAAGCTAACATT
>CAVNYN010282163.1:0-37697 GCA_963692815.1 Nyctanthes arbor-tristis
TACAAAAAATAAATAAATAAAAAATTAAAAAAAAAAAACACGTACCAACCTACAGTACACGACCCAAAAGCATCAAAACAATTACCACTTGACGCACATCACAACCCCACAACACATCAACACACAAACAAACACAAACAAAAAATCAATGATCAACTCTGTGTCAGTTGCAAAACACTTCAGTTCCAATCACAGGCATACACAATATATATTATTACAAAAACCAGATCAACAAAACCAGATAAAAAATTGGGCAAAAAAGACAATGAAAACTCATTTACTTTTATTTGCAAATAGATCAGTTTACAATCAGAGTCTCACAAAATATATTGGCTTAAAAATATGTTTCATGTGTTTCAGCCAAATACAAAAATAAAAACATCTACAGACAATACATCAAAACACCACAAGACATGAACACCACAACAAATCCCAAAAATATCAAAACAATTAACACTTCTCACACATCAAGAACCACAATACATCAACACACCAGCAACAAAAACAAAAAATAATGACAACACTTTCCCTTCTTTTAGTTGCAAACATCTTAATTCCAGTCACAGACACACACAACATAAGCTATTGCCAAAACAAATAAAAAAAAAACAAGAACACAAAGAAAAACAATTACCACACTTTCCATTTTACTATTTGAAAACAAAAAACCACCTGACATACAAAAGACCACCACAACACACCAACAACACAAAATAAAAAAAAATGACTAATCTTTGTCATTCAATTGCAAACACCTAATATCCAGTCATAACAATACATTACATACACTGTTTCAAAAAAGGAACAGTTTTACAAAGACACACAAAACATATGGCAATACAAAACAAGGAGCCATGCTACTAGTACAAAACATATAGTCATACTACCAACACAAATTTCACAAAATATCAAGACAATTAACACCTAGAAAATATATGAAACAACACACAAATAACACAAATAAAAAGAATGAATACACATTTTCTTTCAATTCCAAATAGCTCATTTACAATCAAAGCCACATACAACATATGATCTAATAAAATAGATTCATAACACTACATCACAAACTAGACTGGTATAACTCATTAGCAACCAACTGTATTAATCACATATCAAAACCACATTACTCGAAACACTAATTAAAAAATCAACAAATACAATATAGCAACATAACTCAAGAACTTAATCTTCAAATCAACAAATCAATACAAAATAAGAAAAAATCAAAAAAGAAATAGACATATATTATATATACACACAACATTCTAAAACAAAATTTTAACTGTGAAATTTGTTTATAATTTTCAAAACGAAATACAATCTCTTTCATTATGCATATTTGTTTACAATTAGAATCAACATCATAGTCAAATTCTCTACCGAGTACAATACACCAAAAAACACCTAAGAACCAACATATTCCTTCACATAACTAAACAACTTTGTAGCCAAATCCAGCTGAACAATTGCTGAGTTAAATTTCTTAAGCATTAGGGCAAGGCGATTGTACAACAAATACTCAACATACTTGATCACAAACAACCCACAATCATGACTACAAAACAAGTATAAAAATGACAAAATAAAAACATCATATCATTACTCAAAAATCGCCAACCAATATAAATTAAAATGCTTAACAACATACCCATTTTTGTTGGGGCGGGTTGGTTACAAACTCCATACCAACCTCCGCCGAATGCAACATGTCTCCAGCCTTATCTAAACCCCAAAAAACAGCATGTGCTATCAAATAAGACAACACCTTGCAAGACAACCCCACCACCCCATGTATCTCTTTACACCATGAACTTGGAGAACTGAAATTGTAGACAAGCACATTGCGCTTCTAAACATCAAAATGCAATAAAATCTAATAGGGAGTTGTCCACATAAGCACAGAAGGCACTACGTGATCAACATCTCCCCAACTTGTGCTGAGATCTAGCTTTCCACCTCTAACATGGCCAACAAGTAGATGTTTTGCTGTGATTGATGATGGATCATCTAATAACTTCTAGTAATCCTTGTGCATTAGATGTACAAAAATAGAATCAGTGGTTATAGCCCTCATTTCAACTTTTGAACTTTGCCTTGCCATCTGGCGCAGAAAGTAGAAACAGACATTAATATGCTTCAATGATATAAAATTAGAAAAAAACAACTGTCAGATAATGCAATGTGACTGATAAACCCAATAACAGAACAAATCAAAAATCATAAAATATAATAAACATGTAGAGATTTACTTGAGTACCAACATCAATCAAAATATACCATCACATTTTGCTACTAACCGTGGCAATATGAAAATCAAAAAGTGGATTTATCACATTCGAATGTCACAAAATTTCTTTCTGCAAATATAAGAAACTTTAGTAAATAACCAAAACAATAAAAAATAACTCAAAAAAACTACAACAGAGGCAACACTAACTTTTGCCTTAGCTTATACCCAAACTTGAACCAGGCATCAAACTCTTCTAATTGCTTATCATCAGCAAGTGCCATCTCCTCTTTCAAAACAAGCAAAACATCAGCCTCACTCTCAACATTTCCATGAGATGGCATATATTTTGGAACAAAAGGCGACAACAATAGCTTCCCTGGGTTATGTGGCAGTTTCAAATCAATAATATCAGCATCAATTATCACAACTTTTTTGGAGGATGGAGTTTGTACAAACTCATGCTATTTAAAATTAACGATAATATTAATACATAGCACATGCTCTTCCGATCTACAACAAAATTAATTATTTTTTTGTTCATAAAAAATAACAAAACAAAAATAGACAAGCAAAAAATACAAAAAGACTCATATGAATCTTCATCTCGAAAGATGTAGATACCTAATATTGATATGATAACCCATGCCCCACATTCTGTTCAATTACAACATGCATATTAAAACAAACAATTAAAATAGTAGATAAAACATAACAAAAAAACATACAAACAGCAAATACAAACAAACAAAATTTCTAAAAATTACATCCTTCATTTTCTCCATAGAAATGCTACAGGCAGCAGCAATAATAGCATCCAACTACCTCTGGACATTCTCAGCAGCAAGAATATCATCATCCTATAAACAAAAATATTTTATAAAACAAAGGAAAATATAATTAAACTAAAAAACTCATTCAGACGGTAAAAAGAAAAAAACTAAAACATCTTTTAAAATAACAAGAATACCTTATCCATTTTCTGCACAAATGAATTAGTTACAGCACCAAATGCAGCATCAACCTCCTTCTGAACTTCTTCTTGAGAAAAAAACACATCGTCATGAATGAAAATATCTTGAGATGCTAGATTGACATATACTAGAACAATCGGTTATTGCCTAGGACTCAGGCTACGCTGCAAATCAAAGGATGAACTACCCAGAACTGGAGTAGAAGCAGCTTCAAAACGTGTGCCAACATCACAAACTTTAGAATCTTTCTCCACATCATCAACTTCTTCCAGTACCTTCAATTTCAACACAAATAAACAAAAGTATTAAAAAAATACAGAACATAAAACAACTTAAAAAGGAAAAACAAATATCGAATACTACTTCATCAACAACAACACATTCGCCCTATCAACCGCCTCCTCATCGTTAATAGACTCAACTTTGTTCAGATGCTTCAATACAATCACAAAGGAAAAAAAATTCACAACATCACAAAAAAAAAAAACAATTTCAAAATAAAACAAACAAGTGACAGACTACCTCATTACCAGCATCATTGTCACCTCCCTTCGCATCATCCTCACCACTTTCACCAACTTTAGCATCATCTCTATCCAAATGCTATAATCAAATGAAAGGGGGAAAATGAAGAATTAGGAAATACAACGGCAAAACAAAAAAAATAATCAAAAAATAAAATAAGGAATGAACAGAAAATATGAATTTTATATAAAACATTGCCTCATCATCTACAATAGCTTTATTAGAAACAGAATCAACCTGGATAGTATCAGTTATATGATCCTCTCCAGGACCCATGCCAGCCACTTGTCGAATAGCATCAGCAATCAACTCCTTAAAATTGACATCAGAACAGCTCATAAGGCTCTTTAGCTCAGATACTTCAGACTTCAAATCAGATTGAGCTTCAACAGCAAAGACCTAATCTCATCTGAAAAACAATCAAACTTGTTTCCTATAGCCGTAACAGCATCTTTTAGTGAAGAAAACTGTAATGACATGCTAGGGCCTCACCAGCAGTAGATCGACGACCACTTCTTAAAGAGTCAATGACAGACTTCATTAACTTCATTTCAGCAACGAGATCGCGAATCTGCACGCGCCTAGCATTAGCTTCACGAGCTTTTGATAACTCAGACTTCAAACTATTCAACTCAAATTGAATCTGATCAATCTTTTCTTCAAACGCATCAGTATAATCAGCTTAACAAAACACAAAAAAAGAACACAATAAACACATAAAACATAAAACAACAACAAAAAATAGTAAAAACAAAAAATGACTGAAGAAACATAAAAAACAATATCTAAACACGTAAGGAAGTAGATGAATAAACCTTTTCAAATCTGGGCCTCTTACCTTGGTCTCTGACACCCTTAATAGCAACTTCAGACGTTAAGCCTCTAAACCGTTTTCTCAACTCTCAAGGCTTCTCAACAACCTCCCTTGTCTTCCGTCTACCCTGCTCAATAGCCTGTGGAGTATCTTCAAAATCAGACTCTCATAAGAATTGTTAGAAACATCATCGCTATCAGAAACATCTTCCACAACTTTCTTCAGCTGCTTCTGATTTGGGATCTCAATTGTTGGTTGAGCAGGAACGATAAACTCAAGGCCAACCATATAAAGAAGACTAGGTTCCTCTTCAATTGGAACTATGTTCTGAACCACGACCTGGGAAAAATACAAAAAAAATGTGTTAAGTAAAAAAATCTAAATTAATATAAAACAAAAAAACAAGAATAAAAACAGAACAACTAACATCATGGCTACATAAGAAATCATCATTCAGACCACAAGCACTAGGAGAATCAGTTGCCCTTCAATTTAAAATACGAGGCACACCAGTCTGAGTAAGAACACAAAATTTATCCACAAAAGTAGGTATGCATTCATACAACCACACTTGAAAGGCAAGCAAAAAGCTAGACAGTCCATGTGCTTCATTGTCCCGATCCCGCAATCCTTTTTTCAACTGGACCAGCAACCAAGAAAACATCTGGTTACCTCACGGAAACCTGGCCAACTCAGTCCAATTATCAACCAACACAAACATATAGTTATTGACATTCTTCATATAAGTCGTAGGATGAAAGTAAAAGTCAACGTATATAAAATACAAATCCTGACATGGTCAGTGTCAGAGACATCTTTCAAATCCGTATTAAGACAAAAAATAGAAAAGAGTATTAACATAAGAATTTGAAATAGAAGAAACGCCAGAGAAAAACCTATCCTTAAAGTCTAAACGGCGAGAACTATAAACAGACACATTATCAGAACCAGTACATAATAAACCTGTCACCATGCAAAACTCTACAACAGAAAATTGCAGATATTTCCCACGAATCAAAAACCACATCTCCTCCTCGTTAGGCCATTTCACCTCAAGTAAAAGAGCGTTTTAGACAACTTGTGTTTGGGACACAATCTCGAAGTACACCGAATAGTACCTAAAGCACGTAATTCCAAACAAGCTGTGTTGCTCTGGATTTAAACGACTTTGAACAATACAGATAACACTGTGACTTGATTTCAAAGTTATCCTCCTAGTGAACTAGCATCTAGGATGGAGACAGAAGTTCCAATCCTTGAAAAAAAAAATAAAACAGTAAACTCACAATCATATAGAACAAATAGAATAGAAATAAAAGGAAAACAACTTCCCAAGAGCAACATAAAGAACAAGATACAAAAATAATAAAAAAGACAGCATCTAGCAATTAATAAAAGTCACAGAAAAAGACAAAAATCAACAACCAGTAATATACATAGACAACAAATAAAAACAAAAAACTCTAATCAGTCAAACAAAATAGAGAAAAAAACTAAGTACAAAAAAAAAATATAAAACAAGGTGATAAAACGGCAGAAAACATAACTGCATAACCAAAATATAAGACATCATTAATGCAAGCAGCTAAGAAAAACCAAAATACACAACCAGAAAGATATACCAAACTAGCAAAAATCTAAAAATAAATTAATATAAAATACATGGCAAAGAACATTCAACAAAAACACATATTAAACAAAAGCAATAGCACCAACAGTTACAATGCCAGATATTACACCCAAACGAAAACAAAATGAACAACAACACTACACACACAACATTACAGCAAAATTGAACAATTATACACAGCGGATGAAATAAATAAAATAAAAAATAATCATAGAAATAAAATCAGTAAACAAAAACAACAAAAAAAGAAGTAATAAAACAATAATCGCCACATCAGGAACAGTAGAACATTGAACCCTAGCCTTCTTCCGCCGAACAAGACCACCAACTTTCTTAGCACGGCTCACGGTATTCTTCTTCTTCGAGAACTTTTTCTTCCACGGACTAATACTCGTGGAATCAAAACCAACACCCTCTGCTGGCTTTAAGGGCACAGCAAGCAGAAAACTACTATGAGTATGAACCATTGCTAACTAGATGATAAAATCCAACAAATAAGATCAAAAGAAAAAAAAAAAAGATAACTATAGCAGGGAGAAATGGCCATAATCAAAGTCATGAAGAAGACACGGAGAGAGAAACGGATAGGGACTTCAATAATTTGAGGATTCTTTTCCAAAATATTTTGTAGAATGTTTTTTTAAATATTATATAGTACTTGATATTTGCAAAAAAGGCCACCGGACTAGGGAAAGAGTAAATGGGTCACAAAAGGGCTTGATCCGCCTAATTATCCCTATACATAATTGGGTCTTAACTTATGAGTCTTGAGTTTCCAAAAAGTTCAAAACTTTAATGGATTATGAATGAAAAATCTTTATTGTGAACTGGTGAACCTTATCTGTCTCTATCTTACATTGTCCGAACATTTTCCTGAATGATTCTGGTATTCAAAAATATTCAAAAAACTGGACTGGTTGTTGAGCCAAAAAGCTAAAATAATGTGGAAATTTGATTATTGTTTTAAGAACCATTGAAAATATAACTTTGGGCACAAAAAATGAATCTCACATTGGTTATTTAGCGAAAAGAGTTGAGGATATAGGTCTATATTAAGCTAATTGGAGAAGAATTATACATAATAGGGCCTTACCTTATGGGCCTTGAATTTAAAAAAAAAAAGTTTAAAATTTTAATACACCATTAATGAAAAAAATTTATTGTGAACTGCATCTGTTTTAATCTCACACCATTGGATTGTTTCCCAGTTTAATCCCAATATTCGCAAATGTTCATAAAATTAGACTAGTCGTCGAACTGAAAAAGCTAATAGTTCAAAGTCACCAAAATGAGAAAATTTAAATAAATTAATCTTTACCGAATTTTTGTGGAAAAAGGACATTTGATTTTATAATTTTTTGATCTTTACCATTTAAAAAGAGGTCGAAATTTTATTCCTTTTTTAAGAACCATTGAAAATATTACTTTAGGCATAGAAAGGGAATCCCACATTGGTTATTTAGTGAAAAAATTGAGAATATATGCCTATATTAACCTACTGAGGAAAGGTTATGCATAACAGAGCCTTAGCTTGTGGGCCCTATGTTTCTAAAAAGTTTTAAAATTTTAATGGATTATTATTAAAAAAAAGTTTATTGTGAAATGGTCAACCGTATCCGTTTTTATGTACACCGTCTGACTATTTTTCAGATTGACTCCAGTGTTCGCAAATATTCAAAAAACTGGACTAGTCATCAAACTAAAAAAAGGTAATGGTTCAAGGTCATCAGACCAGTTTTAATTAAATAATTGAAATAAATTAACTTTTACCGAAAATAATATGGAAAAAGAACATTCGATTTTACGGTTTTTTTTTATCTTTACCATTTGAAAAAAGTTAAAATTTTATTTCATTTTTTTAAAAGCCATTGAAAATGTGACTTTGGACATAGAAAAGAAATCTCACATTGGTTAAAAAGAACTGTGGATGCATGTATATATTAAGCTCCTTGGAGAAGAATTATGCATAGTAAGACCTTAGCTTATGGGCCGTGAGCTTCTAAAAAGTTCAAAAATTTAATAAATCATTATTAAAAAAGTGTTTATTGTTATCTCACACTGTTAGATTGTTTTTCGAATTGGTTCTAGTATTCGCAAAAAAATTTTCAATATTTTCCTTAGTTTA
Organism: Nyctanthes arbor-tristis; assembly: GCA_963692815.1. Lineage (NCBI taxonomy): Eukaryota > Viridiplantae > Streptophyta > Magnoliopsida > Lamiales > Oleaceae > Nyctanthes > Nyctanthes arbor-tristis. The sequence continues at coordinate 8,299 of CAVNYN010282163.1, forward strand.
TTTTTTTGTATATTATTTTTCATTTTTATTAATGAAAGATATCCTATTACAGGTAGCACATATATTGTTTTTCTTTATGCACACATAAACGATCAAATATTATATTTTAAAGACCATTGAAAATGAGATTTTCGGCATAGAAAGAGAATCTCACATTGGTTACTTAGTAAAAAGAATTGAAGATGTGTGCCTATATTAAGCTACTTAGAGAAGGGTTATACATAATATAGCCTTAGCTTATGGCTCATGAGCTTCCAAAAAATTCAAAATTTTAATGGATCATTATTGAAAAAAAGTTTATTTTGAACTACTATATCCATCTTTATCTCAAAACGTTGGATTATTTTTTGAATTTATTCCATTGTTCTCAAATGTTCAGAAAAACTAGGTGGATCATCAAACTGGAAAAGTTAACGATTTAAGGTTATCGGACGAGTTTCATTAAATAATTTAAATAAATTAATTTTCATCTTAAAAACAGAAAAAGGACATTCGATTTCATAATTTTTTATTCATTACCATGTAAAAAAGGCTAAAGTTTTGTTCTTTTTTTAAGAGCCATTGAAAATGTGAGTTCGCGTATAGAAAAAAATCTCACATTGGTCATTTAGTGAAAAGAAATTGGGATGTATGCTTATATTAAGCCACTTAGAGTAGTTTATACATAATAGGGTCTTAACTTATAGGTTTTGAGCTTTCAAAAAGTTTAAAATTTTAATCGATCATTATTAAAAAATGTCTATTGTGAGTTGGTTTTATCCGCCTTAATCTCACACCATTGGATTGTTTTCCGAATTGCTTCCAGTATTCGTAAATTTTCTTCAATGTTTTCCTCAGGTTTTTTTTGTAGACCATTTTTATCTTTATTAATGAAAAATATCGTATTATAGGTAGCATATATATTGTTTTTCTTTATACACAACTAAACGATCAAATATTATAGTTTAAAGGCTAGTGAAAATATAACTTTGGGCATAGAAAGGAAATCTCACATTAGTTATTTAGTGAAAGGAATTGAGGATGTATGCTTATATTAAGCTATCTAGATAAGGGTTATGCTTATTATAGCCTTAGCTTATGATCCTTGAGCTTCCAAAAAGTTTAAAATTTTAACGGATCATTATTGAAAAAAGTTTATTATGAACTGGTGAACTGTATCTGTCTTTATCTAGCACTCGTGCATTGCCCTCCAGATTGATTCCAGTATTTACAAATCTTCGGAAAATTGGACCGGTCATAGGACTTGAAAAGCTAACGCTTCAAGGTCATCAGACCGGTTTTTATTAAATAATTGAAATAAATTAATTTTTACCTAAAATAATGTGGAAAAAATATTCGATTTTATAATTTTTTGACCTTTACCGTCTTAAAAAAGGTTGAAATTTTATTCTTCTTTTAAGAGAGTCCCACATTGGTTATTTAGTGAAAAGAATTGAGAATATCTGCCTATATTAAGTTATTTGGAGAAGGGTTATGCATAATAGGACCTTAGTTTATGAGCCTTAAATTTCCAATAAGTTTCAAATTTTAATGGATCATTATTGAGAAAAAAATTATGAACCAGTGAGCTGTATCCATCTTTATCTTGCACCATTGAATTGTTTTGTGAATTTGTTCCAGTATTTGTAAATTTTCTTCAATGTTTTCCTTAGGTTTTTTAAGACTATTTTTTATCTTTATTAATGAAAGATATCGTATTACGAGTAGTACCTACATTGTTTTACTTTACACATATAAACGATAAAATATTATAGTTTAAATCTTCTTTATACAATTATGTTTAATCCTCGTGAATTGCTTAAATATTTATTCCACTTGATGGAGAATCAAATGTGATTGAATTTTGATTTCTTACATTTACAAAAACTAATATTTGCTCACATGCGTTTCACGATCAAATTTTGTTGACAAAGTATAAGATATGGAAATTAAACATAGAAGCAAAGTAATGAACAAGTAGCATTTTAAGATAACAAAAATAAATATTTTCTTAATATTATTAAAAGTTTTGGAAAACCTCATTATACACAATATTTGCCGTTTCACTAATTGGCTTCTCATTCTTAATTCCTTATCACATATAAGTATTTTCGTACCAATATGATTCAAAACTTCAGACACTGCTATGTAAAGACACTTCAACTCAGATTGAATATTGACTTTTTAACGAGTACTCGAAAAGAGGTTAACCTTAGCTCTTATTAATAATCATAAAAACAAATAATTAAAGTCTATAAATTAACCGTATACTCTTATTAGTAGTTATAATAATCTAAAACAAGTTCGATGTGTCTTAAAATTACTTTTCGCGTGGAGGACTTCTAATTTCGTAGGGGATATTTGATGACAACCTTTTCAATAAAATCTATAAATACAAAATAAAAAAATGTAATTAGAAACACATAGCTTACATACATCATTTATTTGAATTGAAAAAAATAAAAATACATAATCATGTTAAATAAACCAAGAGCACTAATAGAAGATATATTCTGAATTTTAGAATTTTTTTTGAAATTAAAGATAGGCAATGGAAATGACCTAGGGTGGACAAAAAAAAGGGAACCAATTTAACCGAACCGATAAAACCGAAGCTGTTTGGGTTTTCCCGAAAAAATTGAAACTGAAATATTCAAGTTTTCCCAAAAAGATTGAAACAGAAACCATTCGGGTTTTCTTGAAAAATTGAAGCTGAAACCGAAAATCAAATATTTTTTTTTTCTGATTTTCAGTCTAAAACTGAAAACCAAACTAAAAATCATTGGCTTATAATAGAACTTAGTTTTGAGCCTATCTTTTCAAAATCTAAGACAACTTTTTAATAATTTGGTTACTATTTATTAGTTTTGGTGTTGTTTTTGCAATTTTATTAGTGTTGATGTCAAATTTGTCCTTCGATTGAACAAATAAGATTTGTATTTGCAGGGAATTTGTATTCGATTCAATGTAAGCAGTAAATGTAGAAAGACAAGGAATGTTTATAATAAATGGAATACTATAAATGCTCCACAGACAAGAAGAATGAGATTTTGGTATTGGACCATTTCTCAGGTCCGTTTGCTTCTATTTATAGTGTAAATTGGCCATTTATATGCATTTAATGCCAGACCTATAGGGATGACATAAGGGTCAAATCGACTGGGATTAGACTTTCACTTTTTGACTAATGGCTGTCTGAGCTATGCATTGGATAGGTGACCATCGCTTTGCATTTAATGCTGGAGTCCCATCAGCCGTAAGTGATAAGGCTTCCCACGTGGGTTCCCAAGCTGATGTTGAGTCAGTATGCCCGCTAAACTCGTTAGGTCATGGTTTCAAGTTAAGGTACTTGTGAGCTTGCTGGCAAAACACCTATACGTTCTAAATCACTGCACTTGAGCTTTTTTCCTCAGATCGTTGAAGCAGGCCTCTGGATCTTTAGGTCGCGGGGTCGTTAGCTTGTCAAGTTAGACTAGGTGCTTGAGGCCTGTTTCTAGGACCTTGTGACCATTGACCTTTGTCAACCGTTGACCTTCAGAGACATTGACGACCTGATGGCTACAAAATGCCTCATTAAGGTCGCTATTCCTGTTTCTCAAGTTTTGTAGCCTTGAAGAATTATCTGCCCTTACTTTCAAATTTGTTTAGCACTCAAATCAAATGTTTCAATTTTCAAAATCCCTAGCTTACCTCTTTCCTTCCACATGTCTGCTGTTTAGTGGAATGGCATGTTCTAGGGAACTTGCAGGTGGTAATCACTAATTTGATTCTTGCCCCTTTGTTTCCCATGAAACATGCGGCCGTCATACTCTATCTTTCCTAACCTTATTTATACTCCTCCCCTCACTTTCATTTCCCTTTTCATCTCCTGTTCATCCTACTAAAAGTCCTCTGTCTTAGTATTTTTCGTTTCGAAGGCATCAAAGGATTTTTTGTCCCCTACAATAATCCTTCTTATCTATGCATGCAATTCTTGGGTAGTTTTGAGACAACAGACTGGCGAGTGAGAGAGAGGAAGTATCCTAGGTGAGTGCAGGTCGTTCTAGTGAGGAGAAAGTGGAGGAGTCTGAGATGTAGGCTGACCGAGCAAAGAGTGAGAGCGACGGAGTGGCAGAGGAGACAGAGGCAAGTTCTAGTGGGCGACTTCCGGTGGCGGCAGTATTTGAGAAGGACCTACCATGGGCGACCAAAAATATCCCTTTGGAGGTAAGGGAGGAGGTTCTGTACATCATCCATCGACGGTATCGCATGCCAGTGGACGTGGCATTATGGGTTCCTTATGAAGGGGAGCGGGCCTATAACCCTTTGAGAAGGCACCTGACCGTCATCACAAAGATGCACAAGGTTGGGTTAAGGGCCCCTCTTCCCGGACCTGTGACCAAGATGTTGCAGTTCTTGGACGTTACCCCCTATCAAATCCCGCCAACTGGGTGGAGGACTATAATAGGGGTCTTTGCCTTGGCAACATATTCCCAACCCCGAGGATTATGACTCATACTATTTGTTGAAATCCTCACCATCTGGAGGGAAAGGTTGGTTTTATGTGGCCGTCCCCCAAAATCAAGAGGTCAATGCCTTTGGGGCAACCTAGTGAAGGGGATATAGGAGTCTATCTTTGATTAGAAGGAGTATTAGTTTTGGGTAGGAGGCAATTGGAGGACCCCACTGAGCCCAGGTCACGAGAATACCATCGTGGTAACGAGCTATGCGAAAGCTAGTAAGTGGCTATCAAATGAATATTTCTTTGGAGATGTTGAGCAAATACCTAAATTTTTCCTTTTCCCACTTCAAGAGACGACAAGCCGCAACTGATAACCCTAACCTTCAAGGAATGGACAGAAGAGGTCTCCAGATTATAAGTAAAGGCGCACCACACCAGGGACCTTACAAACAAGGATTCTTTGATTGAAATCGGGCTTTAGCACTGAGGTCAAAGCACATCAATAGCACCCCTACTACTAGTAAGTTGTAGTCATCGGTTTGACCTTTGTTGTGTTTGCTAGGTGACCTGACACTGATGATTTTCCTTGTTTTAGGTGAGAAAAGCCACAAAAAAAGGACTCCAGTAATGACGTCCGTCCAAGAAGTCACTGCCACCTCGAAAAAGAAGGAGCAGAGTAAGTGCTCTTCATGAGAAGGCCACAGGAAAAAAGGTTGTGCTTGAAATGGATCTTCTGGTCACTGGCCCTCCAGCGAAGCCTCAGCAAGCTGCTCGTCCCCCTACTCCTCTGGGCTCTCCCTTTAACTCGCTGTCCCCCATTTTAGTGTCAAGAGAGGAGCAAAATGTTCAGGAGAAAGGGGTTCTGGACCTACTGGCTGATGATTTGTTCCTTCCTGTTCAGCAAAACCACCAAGCTGCAATGGAGAAAATGAAAGACAAAAGGTCCAAGGCTCTGGTCGGCTTTAATCTTGCCAAGACGTCACTTGAGAAGCCTACAGAGGGGCTGTTTGGAAACGTAATTGATGCCATGAGCAGCATGACCAGAGGCTAGTCGAAGAAGTGGGAGAAATACGCGACCTCCATATTGCTCGTTGAGCTCCTCCAATCAAGTACGGTCATGCGCGGGCGGTCAGCCGTCTTGGATCAGCATACAGAAGCTCACATTCACAGCGTTGTGAATGACACCAAGAAGATGACCAAGGAGGCGGGTAAGGCAGCCATAGCAAAAGAAGAGGCCAAGCTGGCCCTGAAAGAGAAAGAATAGGACTTGGCTATTTCCAAGGATGAGCCTGCTATGCTGAGGAATAAGCTTAAGGCCTTTAGGAAGAAAATCGAAGAGTTGGAGGGCACAATGCTGACTGAAAGGTTGAACCATGAGGAAGCTCTATAAAAGGTAAGCAGCAAGGCTGCTTTGGACGAGTTGACTGGATATAAGGAGACAGTGGCCAAGTATAAGAGCTTGGAAGAGTACAAGCAGACAACTGCTGGGCTATACTATGAGATGGCCAAGGAGATTCTTGGGGAAGTCTAGAAGGCTAGTCTTAAATATGACCTAGCTTTTCTCAAAGAACAGGTGGCCAAGCCCAAGTAAGACTGTGGCTACGTGAGCTCAGATGACGAGGACATTGACACCGAAGCTCCTGTTGATAGGAAGATCGAGGTCCATATTACAGAAGGCTAAAACTGAAGCCCTAATTCCCCTCTTTGCATTTTCTGTGCTTTCCTATACTTTCCATAAATTAATGAAAAAGATTTTTTCACAACTGTTTGTTTGTTTAAACAACTTCGTTGCTTGTTACGATAACTTATCTCGTTTACTTGTACAAAGGCTTCGGCGGGCCAAAGTGTTAGGACGCTTAACTAGAAGCTTGTTCTAGGTCAGGTAGCATACAATGGATTCAGTTAGGGCTCTACAAGTGTTAGGCCATTCAGCTAGAAGCTCGTTCCAGTATCCATTGCGTGACCAGTTATCGCAAGCGTTAGGTCGCTAGTTAAGGGCTTGCCTCAACTTTAATCGTGAAACCTTTTACTTGGATGTGTGGTCGCTGACTGAAAGCTAGTTTCAGTCATTTCTTGTGCCGATAAGTCCAACCTATTTAGCCAAGTATTAGGTCGCTGGAGGGAAGCTTGTTCCGGCCTTAGTTGTATGTCTCATATTTGGTCGTAGATTTAGCTTGTGTGAGGCGTGGAGAAGCAAGGATGTAAGTATTTGAACGAACTAGATGGACATTCAAAATAGCATTTAACTGATAAGTCATGCATTATAGGTGTGGAAATTGTGATTCCACAAAATCATGTTAATTTACCAACTGCGACCTATCAGTTGTGATGCAAGGTTTAGAGTTGATACCCGTCTATTGGTAATATTTCTTCAAGTGTTTTGTGTTCCAAGGGTATATCAACTCATCTCCTAGCATGTCCTTGAGCTTGTAAGCCCCATTTGATAGGACTTGCCTGACTCGGTAGGGGCCTTCCCAGCTTGGTCCCAGGGTTTTCGAGGCCGGTTCTTTGGTGGAGAGGAAGACCTTTCACAGGACTAGGTCTCCTGCTTCGAACCGTTGTACTCTGACGTTGGTGTTGTAGAACTCGGCATACTTTTTGTTTGTGCGCTACATTTTTACTTCCGCGAATTTCCTTTTTTCTGCAATGAGGTCAAGCTCGTTGGCAAGGATCTCATTGTTTTGCATCTCATTGAAGTATACTACCCTGGAGGTAGGGACCTCTAATTCAATGGAGATCATTGCTTCCATTTTGTATATGAGAGAAAAGGAAGTTTTACCGGTCACAGTTCGAGAGGTCATTCGATATGACGACAAAACTGCTGGAAGCTCTTTGGCCCAACTCTTTTTCAGAGCTTCCAGACGTTTTTTCAAAGTCCATTTGATAATTTTGTTGATAGCCTCATCCTGACCATTGGCTTGCGAGTGATGGGGGGTAGAATAGAAGCTTTTTATGCCCAATTCTTCACAAAACGATTTGAACATAGTGTTGTCAAATTGTTTGCTGTTATCTATGACTATGGTGTTCAGGACCCCAAATCTGCATACAATTGATTTCCAGATGAAGCTTCTTGTTTTCTGCTCAGTGACGGTGGCTTCGGTTGCAATCCATTTCATGAAGGAGTTGACTGCAACGATAGCGAACTGAGTCTCTCATTTGCTTTTTGGGAGCGAGCCAATAAGATCCACCTCCTACGGCTGAGGTTAACTCTTCTGGTGGGCTTCTAATGAGAGAAGCGGACCTTTGGCATTTATCAGAGGCTTTGGAGAAGTTGACTGCGTCATTTTTGACTCTAGGCCAGAAGTATCCTTGCCTTAGATTTTGTGTGTGAGGGCCTGTCCACCAGAGTGGTTGCAGCAGATTCCAGAATATACCTTCTCCAACAGAGCTCGTGCTTCTATTGGAGTAAGGCATCTTAATAGCGGTCCAGCGAAGCTTCTTTTGTAGAGCTTTCCTTTGACTGACGAAAACCTGGTAGCCCGGTGTCTGAGTTTCCTGGCCTCCACATCTGGGAGGGCCACTCACTCCTTTAAAAACTAGATGATAGGGTTCATCCAGTTACTTGTCTAGCTTAGCTCCACTGTTACCATCCTTGCTTTGTCAATGGATGAGTTCGCGAATTCACCAACTGGGATACTACTAAGCTCGCCTACCCCCTTACTAGTTGCAAGCTTTGATAAGGCATCCGCATGACTGTTTTTGGCTCGTAGGATCTGCATGATCTCAAAATGATTCAGGTCTTTTAACTTTTCTAGTAGCCTGCTATAGTATTGGGAGAGTTTTTCACCTCACACCTTGTAAACACTGCTGGTTTGGTTAACTGTGAGCCATTTTTGATGATCAATCTTTTGAGGCCCATCAATTTCACCTTGCTGATCCCAGCTAAGACTACTTAGTATTCTACCTCGTTGTTCGTAGAATTGAAGCCAAATCTGATTGCTTGGCAATAGTAACTTTATGAGGGACTGGTGAAAAAAACTCCAGCTCCGGAAGCATGACTCGTGGAAGATCCATCGGTGTACAGTTCCCAAGTTAGTACTTCTGTGCTACCGAGATTGGATTCAGTGGAGGGTGAGTTCATCTATAAAATTGGCCATGGCTTGACCTTTAATGGCGGTCGTAAGTTTGTAGTTAATGCCATACTGGCTGAGCTCCACCGACCACTTAACCAAGTGACCTGATAGGTCAGGCTTTTAGAGGTCCTACCTTAAGGATGCACTAGTTAGGACATCAATTGTGTTCTCAAGGAAGTATGGTTGTAGCTTTTTTAAAGTCATCACGAGGGCGTATGAAGCTCTTCCGATCTGGATACTTGAGCACTGCATCGTGTAAGGCGTGGCTCACGTAATAAACTTGAAGTCGAGTCAATCCTTTCATTTTGACTAAGGTTACGCCAATCGAAGATTCTGAGACGGCCAAGTAAAGGGACAGTGTTTCCGCTTGCAGAGGTTTAGACAGTAGAAGAGAAGAAGAAAGGTGCTCTTTTAGCTTGGTTAAGGCGACCTAGCATTCCTTCGTCCATGCGAATTCTTTTGACTTCTTAATGGCTCGGAAGAATGGCTTACATTTGTCAGTTGACTGTAACACAAAGCGACTTAGTGCGGCGATCTGCCCTGTCAGGCGCTGAACTCCTTTACTGATTTTAGAGGCTTTATGTCGAGGATTGCTTTGACCTCTTTGATGTACACTTCCATGGTTCTACTGAGCTAACTTTTGAACATGAAATTTACCAATCGCTGGTTAGTTGCCACAGTGTTTTTTAGTCTAAATGGCATCATCTTTTAGCACTAGAGTCCCTTGTCTCTTATGAACGAAGTGTGCTCCTCGTCTTCGGGGTGCATGGGGATTTGGTGGTAGCTAGAAGAAGTGTCCATAAAGCTGAATAGCTCGTGGCCGGTGGTGGCGTCGACCATCTGATCAATCCGGGGCAAGGGAAAGCTGCCTTTTGGACATGCTTTGTTTAAGTCCATAAAATTGATACAAATGCTCCAGCTTCCATTGCTCTTCTTAACCAGGATGGGATTAGCTACCCAACGTGGATATAGCGCCCCCTTTAAATTTATTCCCTAGCAGCTTGTCCACCTCCTTGGCTAAGGCCTTATATCTTTCACCATTGAGATGTCGCCATTTCTGTTTTATGGGTTTGGCTGTAGGGTCGATGTTGAGCTTGTGGCAAGCGTATTTGGGATCGATCCTTTCCATGTCCCCTTAGACCCATACGAAGACGTCCAGGTTCTGTTTCAGGAAATGAGTTAGCTAGGTCTTTATTGGCTCCTCCAGCCCTACGCCAATTCTGAGCTCTACTTCAGGTCTAGTATCACTTAGCCTTATAGTCTCGAGCTCATCCCCTAGGCGAGCTTGTGCCCCAGAGTCATCTGCCCTCGAATTGAGGGTAAGGATATCTTGTAGAGGTTCTATGCTGGTGGCACAATCTGGACTAGGCTTTGGCAAGGCGAGCTGATCACCTCGTATGACGGAAGTTCCTTGATTGTTGGGGAATTCCAAGGTGTGATAGAATATCGACGTTGTGGCCTTGAGCTCGTACAAGATTGGTCGTCCAAGTACGACTTTGTAACTTGAGGGCACATCTACAATAAGGAAGTCTGCCAGAATTTTCTTTTTGCAGGGTTTGTCTCCTAACTCAACGCGGAGCGAGACCCAACCCCTGGCCTTCACACCGTCTCCAGTAAAACCTTGAAGCCTAGCTATGTAAGGCTTTATTTCCCCTGTGTCGGCCTTCATTTGTTGTAAAGCTTTCCAATAGCCAATGTTTACGGTGCTTCCGTTATCCACCAGGGTATTACAAATTTTGACTCCTGACATTGGCACGGTTATGATCAGGGGGCTCACATAGGGTTTAGGCTGGCCGTTGGCACCTTCGTAGCGAAAGAAAAAAGAGCTCGCTTGATGGGAGGGGACGTGCTTCTCTGGTGAATGATAATAGGTCCGGGCTTTATGCACGAGACCTCGCCTCTGTTTCTTAGAACCCTCCCTGCTAAGGTTTCCGCCGCCTAGCATACAGACCTCAGCTGGAGGTTAGTTCAGTGGAGCTCGGGCTATGAGGTCTACTAGGGGATGAACTTGTCTATCCTGCCCTTAGTGATTTGTTATGTAGTCGCCCAAGTATCCCCGTCCAATCAGTCGTTCGATCTCTCGCTTTAGGTGCTTGTAGTCATTCATGCCGTGCCCCATGGCCCTGTGATATCTACAGTACTTTGATTGGTCTACATTTTTTTATCTGCCTTCTTATAGGTTTTACCTCGAGTAGAATCAGGTCACCTCTAAGGAGGTACGATGATATATTCTGCCGATACATTGAGGGAGGTTATCGGCCTGGGAGTGGAGGATGATTTTTGATTTTTCTTTCGGCTAGAGGCTTCCTTACTCAGGCTCTTCCGATCTTCCTCAACTCACCCAGCTCGTGGGTAGGTCGAGGGGCTAGCCAATGATCCTGAGGCACCTCTGAAGGTGAGCTTGACATGCGTGGATACGCATGTTGCAGTTCTGGAGACCTCAGCCTCCTTGGACGTCGTTAGGGCCAAGGACCAAATCTTGTGAAAATGTTGCTCCCAACCATGTTTTCAGGGGGATCTGATGCTGCCTACGCGTTGGAGGTTGGCTAGCCGGAGTTTTGTGTCAGAGGGAGGCTCAACCTTCTCCTGACATGTTCTCTTGGAAGATTCATCCTTGTTGGGGATCTTTTATTGTTTTGTTGGGAAGCTGGCGGGTTCTGTTGCTCTTCCTTGTTGGGGGTCTTTTACTATTTTGTCGAAAAGCTAGCAGGTTCTATTGCTGCAACAGTCAGACTACTTCATCGAGGGCTTCTACCCGTTGCCAGAGAGTTTCTGCCTCTATTGTCGGTACCGACATTGAGCGACTGGCGCCGGCCGTGCCTTGGTTCTTCTAGAAGCCAGGAGATAGTCCGACATTGCTGCTTCTTGTTCTTTCTCTTTGGGAGGGTTTTCCACTCATTTTCCTTTTGCCGAAAATCTGGTTACGCCGGGCGTTGATTGTTTACATAGCCTTTCGTAAGGGTTTCCCACAGAAGGCGCCACTTTTTTAATGTCAAATTTGGCCGTCGACTCAACAAACGAGATTTGTATTCACGGGGAATTCGTGTTCGATTCAATGTAAGCACTAAATGTAGAAAGACATATGAATGTTTGTGATAAATAAATAAATAAAAGTCTATAAATGCTCCAAAGGCAAGAAGAATGAGATTTTGATATTAGACCATTTCTCATTTCCGTTTGCCTCTATTTATAGTGAACATCGGCCATTTGCATAGGGGCAATAATTACATATATTTAATGCTGGACCCACAGGGATGACATAAGGGTCAAATCGACTGGAATTAGACTTTCACTTTTTGACTAATGGTTGCCTGAGTCATGCATTGAACAGTTGCCCATTGCTTTACATGCTGGAGTCCTATCAGCGGTAAGTGATAAGGCTGCCCACGTGGGTTGCCATGTTGATGTTAAGTCAGCATGCCTGCTAAACTCTCTAGGTCGCTGTTTCAGGTTAAGGCGCTTGTGAGCTCCCTGGCAAAATGCCTATGCGTCTTGAATAGGTAGAGTTGAGGTCTTCCCCTCAGATCGTTGAAATAGGTCTCTAGATCTTCAAGTCAGCGGGTCGCTAGGTCGTCAGGTTAGACTAGGCACTTGAGGCCTATTTCTGGGAATTTGTGACCCTTGACCTTTGTCGACTATTGACCTTCAGAGACATTGGCGACTTGATGGCTACAATTACTGTATTTAGTTTCAATATTTTTTTTCGATTAAAATTTGTTTTCATTTTTTATTTAACAAAGTGTAAATTTACAAAAACCATAAAAAAAAAGAAACGAAGCTGAAAAAAATCAAAGCCATTCGTTTTAAAACTAAAAAGACTGAACTGAAGCCGAAACTGAATTTTTCAGTTTGGTTTTAGTCCTTCCACTGACCTAAACTGAAAACTGAATGCATAGGCCTTGAATGACCTATCACCAACTACAATTACATTAGTGCTTGACATAAACCAGAAACGGCAAACATAAGAAGTTATTCCAAATTTTCCACTATCATTAGTCACCGACAAATTTGAGATGTTTTCTTGAACTTGTTCAGTATGATTTAGATTATATGGGCAATTAATTGTCACGTGAATTCTATCTCCCTGTGATGAGTGAATAATAATAAAAATTATATTAAACTATAAAATTATGTGTAGAAGAATAAATTATAAGAAATAAATTTCAAAAAGTAACTTTGAGATCCACAAGTACCAATTTCAAACTAAGAGCCACTTTTTCATCAACTTTAGTTGGAACAATAAACTTTCTTTCAACTCGTACTTTAATAATCTAATTCGACTTGCTCTTGTTCAAGTCCTTGAATTAGTGGCAATTATTTTAGCTTATAAAGCCACTATAGACCAATATGTTCTATCGAAGACAGAATTGCCACAAAAGAATGAATTTCAGTTTTAAATTGTAATTATATATAGAAAACTATACTTGGCAGTTCATAAGGTAATGGGGAGGGTTGCTATAACCAATACTAAAATGGCTAAAGAAAGTTAAAGTTAAAAAAAAATAAATGAAAAAAATAAGATTCAAGTTGTGATATATGGATAACTGTAGTGGGTTTCCCCCAAAAAAGAAGAAGAAGAAGAAGAAGAAAGAGGAGGAGGAGGAGGAGAGTGGATGGGTTATCAATAGTGGACGGTTACGTATATTAGTTGGACAGTTTAAATAATATATGCTTTGAAAAAAATAGTTATATAAAACTTACCAATATATAGGAAATTAAAGAAAAAATAAAATGAAAAAAAAATCTTGCAAACAAGAATCTAAAACGAAATTAAATCTTTTTTAATTGAAGATTCAATTTTTCTTCTAATTTTATTAATATATAGATTTAATTGAATTACAAATGCAGCCATTTGAGTCACCATAATTTTATAACAACTTTAGATGACGGGAACAATAAAACTATTATGCATGGAATTGGAAATCATGATTTCTACAGTTCTACTTCTAGAAAAACACATTTACCTAAATGCTGTATAAGCCGAAAATAGGTGAGCAACTTCATTTGGACCGTCATATCATAATATGTATTAAAGAATTAAGATACACACACAGATATATATATATATATATATACACGCAAGTATAATTATCATTTATCTTTTCAAGTATAATCTTCCTCATCTTTATCCCAAAATTAAATTGGGTGGTTAAAATTAAACGGTTACAAATCAAATTGTTGCATCGAACTCAGCAAGAGAATTATAGAAATCTCTCCCAATCACAATGGGATTCTCAGGTGGAGCAAAAATTATAAATATGCAATATTAATAATTTTTGGAAGAGATAAAGCAGAAACACCCCCGTGACGTGTATGGATGCACGACAAGTCTATTTCATGCACCCCACATAAGGTGAGAGGTTTTGGAAAGAGATTCTTGAACCGATATCCGAAAGAGACATGGGTTAGATATAATTCATTGAAGAGAATATAGAGGCCTATGTGCGAGAAAAATAGTAGGCCGAAATATCTAGAAATAGCTGGAGTTATGACTTACTCTTAATCAGCCTAATCTATATATTAATTAATCCACTAAAATCTTGATACCTTTTGTATCACGATTTTTCGTCTTTTTTGTTTGGTAAATTTTAAGGTAATTATTCTTTTTCTTTAAAAAAAAATTGTGAAAGAACTCAGAGAAGACTTGAATCTATGACCATTTGGTTTAACAATTAAAGATTAGCCATTTTGCCCTTTTGCTATGTTCGTTAATCTTTTTCACTAATAAATTAAGTTACTAAATTTGAAATGTTAATTCTAAAATAAACACTAATACATCACAATCATTAATTCATCACATCTACTGTGTGTGTTGATGAGTTTAATGTTTTTAAACTTTTTAATGCATTTTACATTTTTTTTGAGTTTGTTAGTTTTATTAGGATTTTTTTTAAAATGAGGTGGGTAACATGTATTTTTCCATTATTGTATATATGGACAAAGGATTATATGTAAGAAATATATTATCTTTTAAACGATTTCGAACTTTATGATTACAAAGTTCATTAATCTTATTGATTCAATTAACGTATACTTGTATTTTTATATTTTCTACAAAGATGTAAATATTACAAATTGTTTAACTATCTAATAATATATTTACCTGTGTAACACACGGGTGGTTTAACTAGTTGAATAATAATTCTTAAAAAAACCATCTATATTAAATAAAAGAAGGGGAAATGGCCAACAACCAACTAACACATGCACCATCAATTAAAGGCTGCAAAATATAACTCATAAGCAATGCGCCATATATTAAAAATCATTCAATCCATAACAAAATTCATAATAAAAAAAAAAAAAAAAAACCAGTAGCCAAATGCATATCTAATAAAGACGTGCTATATGAAAAATATTTTAAGGAAATAAATAATTAAATCCCACAAAAAACTTGTAACAAAATGATAATGTATTAATAAGAAAATTCAATATTTGTCAAAAATCTCATTAAGGCTTTTCAGTCTTGATAACTCTCCGTAGCTTGGCTGATGACGCTTTGGGAAACGAACCACCTCCATCACCATCTTGCTCTTCTTCTCTGGTCTTTTTTATTGGAGTTGTGTACTGTGCACCACCACAATCATCATGTCCAAACAACCCCACATTCTGAAAACATAAAAGATTTCACGTATTGTAACATGATAATACATATGGACATAAGGGGAAAAAACAAATATAAGTTAATGTAGAATACTAACGTTGGAGTCAAACACAGTTGGCTGGCCAAAAGAGCGTCAGTGTTTGATTCTGAATTAACTTTCTACAATTAACATAAAAAACCAACAGTTTAAAAAGCAAACATTTACGTATAGATAGCCCATCGAAAACAAAACGGATATTACAATCAACCTCAGCATCAGATTCATCCCTATGTAAGAAGGTACTGATTAGAGCACTGTTGTCCACTATACACCTGACAAAAAAAACCTAATCATGATTTATGTGGCTCTTATTGTTTATTTCCACACGAGATATCAAATGACGCCCAGCCAAATCTTAAACCTCCTTAGACATGCATGTGGCGCCAGCCTCTTCTTCTGAATTAATTTGATAAGATACGATTATTTATAAAATACTTGTGATATAGTATGAAATAAAAAACGTGCAGCTTTGTAATAGTAAACGCAATATGTTACACGCACCAATCGAAGAATCTCCCGTAAATCAGCAGCTGGTTTTTTAAGCAGCTGACTACGCTCGTGATCCCAAAATGTTGAGAGACTGAATCCGTCTTATCCTGCACAACTAACCTTTTTATACATCCATTGAAAAAAGGGCACCACACTTCAGGCACTTATAGCCATCTCTCAATTTGGTTGCTTTTTATAACCAACGTCTTTGACACAACCAAGGTAGGACCAGGTTTTTTTTCCTTTTTATATGACAGAAGCAATCTTCCCAAATAACCAACATCCAGATCTCTACAATCAAGGAAAAATATTAATGTGAGATACTACCTAACTCACATTATATGCATCAATTATTTTATTTGATTAAAAGCACCAATCAAATTTAAAACAAATAGCAAATATAATGATATACACATTACCTCTTTAATCTGAAGCAATTCTCACACTGATTTAATAGAAGAAGGGCCAATAATATCATACACAAACTGTGACGACGAACTATATTTGGATGTTGTTTCATATCTGACAAAGTAAGAAGCCAAAGAAAACTTATATCTAGTTTCCGCGCAAGAAATAAATGAACTTGGAAAAAAAAGGAAAAATCTAAAAAAGATATTAAACCTGTTCTGATACTCTTCAATCTCAGGTATGTCCTCATTGATAACCAACTTTGTCACATAATAAGTGATGAGATCTGGCCAAGCTCAATGCACGTGTTGGCGCGCCTCATTATGTGGTCAAAAGCCAAAGAGATTAGAGGGCCGATGGCGGGGCTAGTACAACATCTCATAAACCAAGATCAAATGGGCAAAGCAATGAAGGCTGAATTTGATTTGGATGCATTAAAACCCAGGGAAATCATTTTTTTTGATTGAAGCTAGGACCGATCGTGTTGAAGAAGTTGAGCTTGAGGACTAAAAAGAGCAATTCAGGAAGTTCAAGGGTTAAAATGCAATTTCTAGAAAGTTCAGTGTAGGTGCCCTCAAGGATCAGTGCACCCGCCCTCAAGGTTCTAATTTTGGTTGATGATTGGACAGAAAGCTTAGTGCACCCGCCCTCTCAATACAGTGCATCCGCCCTGCACTAGGCAAAATTTTACCTGGTTTTTAGAGTCTATTTTTGTCTCCTTTTTTTCATTTTTCTTGTAATTTTCTTGGTCCCAAGCACACTGTACTATATATAGGACTCATTTATTTCCATCTAAGGTTAACATGCTCTTGTAAAAACATATTGGAGGCTTGAGAGTTCTCTTCCAAAAACATTGTTCTTCTTTGAACTTATTAAACTTTTAAGGGTTGATTTTTCTTGAGATTTTAATCCTATATGTTGAGTGCTATCATCCATTACTCTCGAGGGATTAGGGATCTTTTTCCTAGTTTTACTTGGGCTGGTTTTGATTGAGTTCAAGATCAAACATCCAATTTTTTAGCTTTATTGGGAGATTTGCCATCTTTGTGGGATTTTCTTGATCCAATATCAAATCATTCACATGACTTTAAAAGGGCTTAATATTATATGACAGCTCACAACACATAATTATTTACATATAAGCCCAAAGTTGGTTTAGGGATCCAACAATTAATTGATTGAACACAATGTGTCTGATGAAATGCCATTGAGAAACCTTTATCCATTGTAATTTACTTGAACAACACCAAACACCTCCATTTGTTTGTTAGATGAATTGTGCTAAATGTCATTGTCTAACTTTACTTGAAAAAATTGTTTATCTTAGTTCAAAGAATCGTTCCATTTTTTATCCTTTGTAATTATTTCCTTGTCTTTTTCCTTCTGTCTACTTCCTTTTGGATAGTAAGTAAGAAATTCCTCCTGCTATCAAATTTTCTTGTCACTTGTCCTTGATTCCTGTGGTTATTTTCTCAAAAAGTAAATTACCTGAATTAGTTCGTTACGTTCTTTGGGGGACTTGTTTTGGAAGATGATTGAGCTGAAAAAAATTTAGAGTGGTGAGCTCATTTCAAGTGAGAGTTTCCAAATTTTTGAGTGATACACGAGAGAAAAAAAATTCGCTAAGGACACTTTCACACTAGCACAACATGTCACATTCCAATTAAACAAAGTCTCGGTACGAAAGCTCCAAACCAAGATTGGAGGGAGATGATACAAAATATTTCATCGAATATCACAAGACAATTTGAAGTGATTGGTGGGAGGTTAGATAGGTTAGAGGAGAGAAGGGAAGAAGCACTACCTAGGGGAGATGATAATAGAAGAAGAGATAGGAGGGAAGCTAGGAGAGAATATGTTGATGACTTACATAGTGATGTTGAAAGTGAACCAAATTGGCATGTCGGGAGAAACAGAGGTGATAGCTTTGATCGGAGTGATAGGAGAGAACAATGAGGATGGAATGAAGTAGATGGGAACGTTTGGAGCTTAAAAATAAATATTCCGTCTTTGCAAGCGAAGACTAATCCAGAGGCCTACATGGAGTGGGAGAGAAAAATGGAATTGTCTTTTGAATGCCATGAATATTCCAAGTAGAAGAAGGCAAAGATAGCGATGCTTGAGTTTACCAACTATGCCTTGGCTTGGTGGGATAATCTCTTGCTTAATATGAGGAAAAATTTGGAGGGGAGCGTGCGAACTTGGGATGAGCTGAAAGCTCTTATGAGGAAGAGGTTTGTTCCCAATCGTTACTATCTAGGACTTTACCAAAAATTACAAACTCTTACTCAAGGGTCAAGGTATGTAGAGGATTACTTCAAGGAGATGAAGAAGGCGATGATAAGCCAATGTATAGGAGGATAGAGAGGCCACCATGGCCCGATTTCTTGGTGGATTGAATAAGGAAATAGCTAACTAGGTGGAGCTAAATCATTATGTATATTTAGAAGAGCTTGTTCATAAGGCTATAAAGGTAGAGAATCAATTAAAGAGGGGGGATAGATCCGCTAAGAAGGGATATGAGAAATTTCAATTGGGTTCTAGCTCATCTTGGAAACCGACTTTGGGAAAGGAGAGGAGTGATAAAATGAAGATGAAGGATAGGAGTGAATCTTTAAAGGGGTGTGAAGTATTGGGTAACAAAGATAAGCCGAAGGCCGAGAACATCCATAAGGAGTAAGGATGTTGAGTCTTTTAAATGCCGAGGAAGGGGACATTATTCTAGGGATTGTCCTAATAGAAGAGTGATGATTAGTCGAGATGGAGAATGGTTTCGGAGGATGATGAGGAGGAAGTTGAGCACGGGAGAGTGAAAGTGATGCGGAGGGAGATGTAGCGACCGAAAAATTTTAAAATAAAATTTGAATTTTTTTTATAAAAACATGTTGCAACGACTTGCGTAGATTTATTTACTCATTTATTTTAGTAGCGCTCATCTAGTCACAATAAGAACAATTGAAGTAATATGAGCTGAAAATCTTAATGAACAGTTAAATCAGTTTAAGCTCGAGTACTCCAACGATCAAATTCTTGTATTTTGTCATGGGCCGAATGGGATAGGAGAACCCTATAGTCAAGCCTAAAGGAAAAATAACGTGGGAAAGAAATCACAATATTTCTTTCCATATTCAGTTGACAAAACTATCTAAATTGAATCTAACCTGAAACCTATAAATTCTTTTCCGTTATTCATTATTTTTACACAAAATCTACAGCAAACTCATACTTCTTCTCTTGAATCGAGTCGAGTCGAGTCGAGTCGAAGGTGGTATACACTCAAAGCTTCAGTCTTTATCTTTGTTTTACTTTTTACTCCATACAAGCACAGATGCCAAAGTTTCTTATACGCATATGCACATACACGATACACATAGCCAAGAATGTTAGATTTTGAATAATACTATGTAGTACCAGTGGTGTTTGGTATCAGTCTATGTGGCAACTAATGTGGTATTGAATGATAAGTGAAATTAAATGCATGAATAAAGGACCCAGTTGATTTGACTTATCATTCAATACCACATTATATGGTGTCAAGCACCATTGATGCTAAATAGCACTACTCTTAGATTTATATATGTACCCATATCATATATACATACACTGCATCACTACCGGTAGAAACTTGTCACCACCACGCTGGAATTTCACACCGTCACTACCATTGTCTCTTTAAACTCAATAAACACCTCACATATATTATACATACACCTAGGAATACATAGGCAGACACACACCCAAAAATACGGCCTATACCACCATCGCCATCACCTCTGCGTCTCCACCATTGGTCGCTGGCAGCTGTAGCGTGCCAGAATCCATCAAAATAAACCAGCCACCTGCACCCCTCAAACCCACTGTAAAATTATTACCCATGCACCGAGAAGCATGGCAACACGTTTATCACCACCCTTCTTCGACGAATTTCACTTGCCAGCGTCAATTTTCCATTTTTTCATTGCAGGCCTTTGATTCCCCTTGTCGAACTTCGTTCCTCTGGTTTCTAGTTTGTTTATGCCGAAATTGGGATATAGAAGTCAAAGACTTGAGTATTTTAATGAAATATTTGGTACTCAGGTCCCCAAGTTTTAGAAATTTATAAATCAGTCTCTTTAGTTTATTTCTAGTAATATTTCAACTTTCCATTTTCATCTTTCAACCCTAAAGTTTAGAGGTTACCTTTTTAGCCCCAGTCCTCCACTATTTTATAACTTTAATTTAGTCCTTAAAGTTTCGATATTTCTTTTTCGTAATGAATTATTTATGTGATTCCAAGATATTTAATTTCTTTTGACTTGACAACGCGCGAAGATCAATAAAGTAGTAGATTTCTCACAAAGGTAGCTCACTTGTGAAGTAAGATAGACTCTAAATTTATTAAAATGATTTCTTAAGGTGGTGCGCATTATTAATTGATTTATGTGGTAAATATTACATGCAAATATGTGATTACAAGAATATTTGCATATTATTATATGCTTAAAAAAGGCTGCATATATGCTTAAAATCTCTTTATTATACACGTATCTGCCTTAATACCTAAGAACGAGAACATTTGCTCTCAAAGAGAAGACAAGATCCTTCCAAGAAAGAAAGAACTATTTGCATGATTACATATTATATTTATGATATGAATTGAGTAATGTGAGCTGGAGTCTACTACGTATATTTTTATACTCATTCTTTCAAACTAACACTTTCCGGTTTTGGAGACGGTGGCGGGACAATAGACGAAGGTTGCCAGAAACTTAAATTAGCATTTACCTGAAATGTTCTTTAAAATTTCAAGTTATCCATTTATTTGAGTGATAAGTTTCAAACTATTTTAACAGACTTCTTTATTATTTATTAATAAGATTTTAGGCAATTAACTATTTTGTTATAAGTTTCGCATTTTAAGTTAATATTAAAGATCAGATAGCGTTCTGGGTTTCGTAAATTTAGCACGTTATAGTAGAAAGGGTTGTTAGTCCGCCAAAATGTTTGGTCACTAGGAGAGCCCTCAACACTCAAATTAAGGTTAGTGATAAAGGAGATTAAAGGGAAAATATTTTTCATACTAGGTTCCTTGTGGGGGATAAGGTATGTAGTGTGATCATTGATCAGAGGAGTTGCACCGATGTAGCAAGTTCAACCATAGTGGATAAATTGGGCTTACCAACAATGAGGCATCCTAACCCTTATAAGTTACAATGGTTGAGTGAACATGGAGAGGCAAGGATGACCAAACAAATGCTCATTAATTTTAATATAAGGACTTACAATGATCAAGCATTGTGTGACGCAGTCCCAATGCAAGCCACTCACATCTTGTTAGGAAGGCTTAGCAATTTGATAGGAGAGCTATACATGATAGGAGGAAAAATAGTCATAACTTTCAAATGAAGGGGAAAATGGTGGTCTTGTTGCCACTGAGTCCGAAGGAGGTTTATAAGGACCAGCTGAAACTCAAAAGGGAAGATGATAGAGAGAGAGAGAGAGAGAAGAGAAGAGGAGAGAAAAAGAGAGTGAGCAAAGAGATTTAAGTGGGACAAAAGAGGGGAAGAAAAGGATAATGAACAAGAGAGTGAGAGAAAAAAGAGAGAAAAGAGAGAGGGGAAGAAAAAAGTGAGTTTTTATGCTAAGAGAGGGGAAGTAGAAAGGATGGTGAAAGGGAATCAACAAGTTTTGTTGATTGTATACAACGAGTCACTCTTAAATCTTGATGAAACTCACAATTCCCTCCCCGATTTGGCTATTGATTTGTTCCAAGAATTTGGAGACTTATTGCCAAAGGAAATGCCTAGTGGGTTGCCACCCCTTAGAGGCATTAAGCATCAAATCGATTTTACTCCTGGAGCCATCATCCCCAATAGACCGGCTTACCGAAGCAATCCGGAGGAAACGAAGGAGCCCTAAAAGCAAGTGGAGAAGTTAATGTGTAAGGGATATGTTCAGGAGAGTATGAGTCCATGTGCCATGCCCGTACTCTTAGTGCCAAAGAAGGATGGAATCTATAGGATGTGTGTCAATTGCCAAGCCATCAACAACATTACGGTAAAATATCAGCATCCTATTCCTAGGTTAGATGATATGCTTCATGAATTGCATAGTTATTGCACCTTTAGTAAGATTGATTTGAGAACTGGGTACCATCAAATTAGAATGAGGGAAGGAGATGAATGGAAAACCTCTTTTAAAACTAAATATGGTTTGTATAAGTGGTTATTCATGCCCTTTGGTCTCACAAATACACCGAGCACTTTCACGAGATTGATGAATCATGTTTTACGTGCATATATTGGCACGTTTGTTGTGGTTTATTTTGATGATGTCTTAATTTATAGCAAGACATTGCATGTGCACATTGAGTATTTGAGATATGTGCTTGAGGTACTAAGAAAAGAGAAATTATATGCCAAACTCACTAAATGTCATTTTTGCATGGAAGGAGTCATTTTTCTTGGCTAAGTGGTTAGTGCTAAAGGAATAGAGGTGGATGAGGAGAAATTCAAGGCCATAAAAGAGTGGCCTACTCCCAAAAGTGTCACCGAGGTGAGGAGCCTTCATGCATTGGCTAGTTTTTATCGAAGATTTGTTAAAGATTTTAGCACCCTAGCTTCACCACTCACAGAGGTAATTAAAAAGAATGTTGGGTTCAAGGGGTAAGGAACAAGAAAATGTAATTAATATCATCAACGATAAGTTGTGTTCCGCACTGATTCTTGCTTCACCAAATTTTGACAAAACTTTCGAGATTGAGTGTGATGCCTGAGGCATAGGTATTTTAGCGAGAAGCTCAATCTTAAATTATCCTACCTACGACAAGGAGCTCTGCGCATTGGTAAGGGCCTGGGAAAATTAGCACCACTACTTGTGGCCAAAGGAGTTTGTGATTCACACTGACCATGAATCTTTCACGCAATTGCAGGGACAAGGGAAATTGAGCAAAAGGCATGCCAAGTGGATGGAGTATGTTGAGACATTCTCATATGTCATCAAATATAAGCAAGATAAGGAAAATATCGTGGCCGAAGATTTGTCAAGAAGCTACGTTCTTATCACTACCTTGAATGCGAACATGTTGGGATTTGAATATCTCAAGGAATTGTATGTCAATGATAGTGATTTTGCAACAATATTTGCATCTTGTGAGAAAGGTGCTTTTGATAAATTTTAGAGGCATGATGGATTTTTATTTCGTGAATCTAAACCTTGTGTACCGAATTGTTCTATGAGGGAGTTTCTTGTTGAAGAAGCCTATGGAGAGGGATTAATGGGACACTTTGGAGTGAAAAGAACTTTGGAAATTTTGCAAGAACACTTCTTTTGGCCTAAAATGAAAAGGGACGTAGAAAGGGTGTTTTCTAGGTGCATAACTTGTAAGAAAGCCAAGTCTACAGTTTTGCCCCAAGGTTTATACACTACTTTACCCGTTTCCAGTGAGCCTTGGACCGAGATTTTAATGGACTTTGTTTTGGCTTTGCCTAGGTCTAAGAAAGGAAGTGATGTGATTTTTGTTGTTGTTGATAGGTTAAGTAAGATGGCTTATTTCATTTCATGTCATAAAACGGATGATGTCACTTATATTACAGACATATTCTTTAAAGAAATTGTTAGGCTTCATTGAGTCCCTAGGAGTATTGTGTCAGATCGAGATGTGAAATTTCTTAGCCACTTCTGGAAGGTTTTGACGGGTAAAATGCGGACTAAAGTTTTATTTTCAACAACTTGTCACCCTCAAATCAGTAGGCAAACCAAGGTGGTAAACATAAATTTGACACAACTCTTAAGAACCGTCATTAACAGCAATTTGAAAAGTTGGGAGGAGAGTTTGCTTTTTATTGAATTTGCTTATAATAGAAGTATGCATTCTACTACCAAGTTTTCTCCTTTTGAAGTTTTTTATGGCTTTAATCCTTTGATTCCATTGGATTTGATATCTTTACCTGTGGATGAAAGGAAAAGTTTAGATGGAAAAAGGAAGGCTGGCTTAGTGAAAACACTTCATGAAATAGTGAAGTGTCAAATAGAGAAAAAGAACGAGCATTATGCATCTCAAGCAAATAAAGGGAGAAAGCAAGTTACTTTCGAGCCGGGAGATTGGGTATGGCTTCCCTTGGGGAAGGAGAGGTTTTGTAACCAAAGGAAGTCCAAGCTACAAGCCAGTGGTGATGGTCCATTTCAAGTTATCAAGAAAATCAACGACAATGCCTACATGCTCAATCTTCTAGGTAAGTATGGTGTTTCTGCCACTTTTAATGCCTCTGATTTATCTCTTTTTGATGTAGATGATGATTCGAGGGTGAACCCTTCTCAAGAGGGAGGAGATGATGAGAACCAAGGTAGCCAAAGCTCAATTCATGTGTCGGCAGGCCGTGTTACGCGGTCAAAAGCCAAAGAAATTCGAGAGTCGATGGTGGGACAAGTACATCTCATAAACCAAGCTCAAATGGGTGAAGTAATGAAGGCCGGATTTGATTTGGATGCATTAAAACCAAGGGAAATCATTTTGATTGAAGTTAGGACCGACCTTGTTAACAAGTTAAGCTTGAGGACTAAAAAGAGCAATTCAGGAAGTTCAAGGGCTAAAATGTAATTTTGAAAAGTTCAGTGCGGGTGCCATCTAGGATCAGTGCATCCACCCTCAAGGTTCTGATTTTGGCTGATTTTTAGGCAGAAAGCTCAGTGCACCCACCCTCTCCATGCCCACCCTCTCCATGCAGTGCACCCGTCCTGCACTCGGCAGAATTTTACCCGGTTTTTTGAACCTATTCTTATCTTTTTTAATTCATTTTTCTTGTAATTTTCTTGGTTCCAAACAGACTCGACTATATATACGACTCATTTATCTCCATATAGGGTTAGCTTGCTATTGTAAAAACATCTTAGAGGCTTGAGAGTTCTCTTTCAAAAACATTGTTCTTCTTTGAACTTATTTATCTTTTAAGGGTTGATTTCTCTTGAGATTTTGATCATATATCTTGAGTGCTATCATCTACTCATCTTTAGGGGGATTAGGGATCTTATTCCTAGTTTTACTTGGGCTAGTTTTGATTAAGTTCAAAATCAAACATCCAATTTTTAGCTTTCTTGGGAGATTGCCATCTTTGTGGGATTTTCTTGATCCAATATCAAGAAGGTTCACATCAATAAGAATTTGCAAGAGTAATGTCACCTAGACATAAACAGACACCCAAATATATTAGTGGAAACTCAATAAACAAAATAGTTGAGTAAAACAAAGTAACAATAAAATTGTGAGCATAATCACGCTTTGTCTAACATAAATAATTACATAGAAAATTTGATGGAATGAGTATAACTAGTAAATGGCATTCATGCTCACGTATGCAATAATTGGTAAGAAAGACACAATTACATACTCAAAGTCCTCCAAAACAAAATCAACAGATCGAATAGAGCTCCAATGTATACATTAAACCTAACAGGTATACATTAAACCTAACAGAATCATACACAAGCACCCCAATCGTATCTGGAACGATTAAAAAAAAGAAAGAAAAGAAAAGAAAATTGACAAAACCAACCAAAAATGCTTTTTTTCCATTGTATTCTTTTTTCAACATTTATGTTGAAAACAGTGTATCGAATAAATATAATTTAGTGAAGTGGATCTATTTATTTCCGTCCCGCAGGTTTGGTTTTTTTACTTTACCCCATTCAAATGAACCATAAGCAGTAAAATATAACTAGTCGATAAAATAAAACGGTAAATTTACAATTAGCGAGCAAATCATCCCCTTCTACCCTTGCACTGGTAATGATGTCTAAAAAAGCCTTGAAGTTATACATATCTCTTGGAAAGTTAGGTTCAAGCGACATATCACATTCCCGCATCTTTGTATCCTCTTTGAAATGCAACCTAAAGGGATGTAAGGCCAGCTTGTAAGTTATACCATTTGTTTTAACATCCAAACTCATCATCCCGTACAACGTGTTCTCGGTGAGTGGATTAAATGATGAAATGAGCAATTTCTCAATTGTCGAATGTATTCAGACCCCCACTCAAAAGTCAACATAAGAATTTAAAACACTTAATAGAAAAGTATATCTTTATGCACGTGGCACTATCTTTTTGCAATGATAAACTTACTAGATTTTAACATTAGAAAAACGAAAGTAACTCAAAAACAACCAAGACTTCACGTGGCCTCAAAAATAACCAAGACTTCACATGGCACTTAATTACGATAGCAACATGAATACCCGAGCGTTCTGTAAGTTTCAAATTTTTTTTTTTTTAATACAAAAGTATGAACAATTTTAGATTAGAAAAATGAACACGTCAAGATTAAGAAGTGTGGAGACTACAACAAAAATGACAACAGCAGTAACGTTAATCTTTTCCAAACCAATCACTGTCTTTATGCACTCACATTATTTAAAATTAAAAAAAAAAAAAATGAACCAAGACAAAAGATGGAAGGAGAATGATACCTCTTGATCCATAAGAACCATTTCAACAAACAATGGTCGTCGATCACCAGGGGCCGGCACTATCTACTTCCTCAACACACAAACTAAGAGGATGACCCTTTTCTCCATCTCCAAATCGGCATTCCTCAACATTACTTGAACCGGAGCCATGGAAAAAAATAAAGAAATAAAATATTGGAGATTGATTGAATAAACTACAGAGAATTTGAAAGACCAAAAGTAGAAGAAATTCCACAATGTATCCTTGCAAATAATCTCGATTGCACTTTATAGATACCCAGCGGCCTTGAATCCAACCCAATTCTAAAATTATTATAAAACAATACCAAAATCAATTAGGATACTTAGGGACTAAAGAATTCTCAAATTTAGAATTGCCAAAAATTAATAAGCATTCCTTAGATATAATTCCAGACTGAACTCTTAAAGCCATCCAAATTCATGATTAGAAAATACAATCAAAATCAATGACGGCTTACAAAATCAAAATCAATTACGACTTATATCAGGTTAAGAAATTGAGTGAAATTATTGAAAGAAACTTACCTTACAAATTTTCCATCTGCTTTTCGAGTAGTTCTATGAAGAATACCCCTTTGGCTTTGATGGAAGTCGTGTACGACTCTTAAGAGTCCTTGAGAGCGTATATCGCTTGGTTCAACAGGGCCACGTTGGGTATTCGTGATCTGCAAATGACAAGTGTGGCATCTGCTTTGTTGACGGGGCCTGGAAACCAGGGGTTCTGTGCCAGCATTTCTAAAAACCTCCAAAATCAATGATGGAGCTGTTACATTGAGTAGAATTGCACTAGATTAGAAGGAAGTGTTGAGTGCCTCCACATGACTTGGCACAAAGTAGCTGCATAGAAGGAAGTGGAAGACTGAGGAAGAGATACGTGTGGAGTCACAATAGGATCCTTTCTGGGGGTAAGGATTCTGTTGGGCGGATACAGCCCATGATAATACCCAACTTAAAAGTAAGACAAAAGTTGGAGGATGAATTATATAATTTGACTAAATAAAATTAGAAGTATTGAGGAACACGAAATTCTAAACTTACTAAGATTTAGTTTTGTTTAATATATATATATATATATGTATGTTGATGCGTGTGTGCTAGAGGCGGAACAAAAAAAAAAAGGGAACAAAAGAAAGACACGGGAAACGAAAAACGGAAGAGAAGCACACGGAAAAGACAGACAATTTGCACAAAAATTACGCACGTCAACCAAGGGATTTGGATAAGGAAAAATTCAGCCTTGTTTTCTTATTGATTGGAACGAGATTTTTCGACATTTGATTTGGTGTTCGATTTCTTCAAGCGGTGGTTTCTCCGAGTTAATTTTTAGAAAGGATTAGGTGATATTGTTCCTCATCTCTTGTTGTTGTTAATTATTTGGTTCCATCTATTGTTAGATGAGTTATTGTAGTGCTAAGAATATTGTTCTTAACGGTGTTGTGTGATTGTGGTAGTGTGTGGTTACCTCTTGATTTAGGGTGATAATCTTGAGAGGATAACCATTGTATTCTCATTATTATTTCGTGATAGTGGAGTTGTCGGTTTGCCCCGTCGATTTTCCCTTCTCATTGGAGGGTTTTACGACGTTAAATAATTCCTGGTGTTATTTAAGTTTCCGCACATATATTATTGTTTAATATATTAATTGCCTATTTTAATCACACAGGTTTAGGGAAATTGGTTGAATTCCCAATAGTGGTATCAGAGCCAGGTTCAATTGTGTGGATTAAAATGGATGACCCAGTTGGTAGTGCTATGATCAGGCTTACCAATCACAATTAGGTGACATGGAAACCTAGGATGGAGGATGTCCTTTATTGTAAGGATTTGCATGATCCTATTGATGGTGATGATTCTAAACCGAAAGATATGAAAGATAGAGATTGGCATAAATTGCACAGGAAAACTATTAGGACGATAAGACAGTGGGTGAATAATAGTGTATTTCATCATGTGGCACAGGAGACAGATGCAAATAAATTGTAGACTAAATTGGAGTCCATGTTTGAGAAGAAAACTGCAGTCAGAAAGTCCTTTTTGATCAGAGACTTGGTCAATATGAAATATAAGGACGGTACGAGTGTGACAGAGCACTTGAATAATTTTCAGAATGTTGTGAATCAGCTGGTGACAATGGGAATGACTCTTGAGGATAAATTGAAAGCATTACTGCTTTTGAGTTCTTTGCCAGACAGTTGGGAGACATTTGTTATGACAATAAGCAGCTCTGCTTCAGATGGTGTGTTATCTATGGATTCTGTGAAGAACAGTATGCAGAATGAGGAAATCAGGAGAAAATCTTCAGGTTTGCATGTGGGTTCAGATAATACATTGGCTCTTGTTTCAGATGATCGCAGAGGAAGAAGCAAGAATAAAGGGTAAAGGCGTCACAGCAAGTCTAGAGGCAGGTCAAAGTCAAAAGTTAAGAAGACTTGTTATCATTGCGGCAAAGAGGGTCATTATAAAAGAAATTGTAGAATTTGATTGAGAGAGCAGAAGAAGGGTAATAATCAGAAGAAAGAAGATGAAAATACTGTAGGTGTGGTGACTAGTGATGTACTCTCTTGTGGAGTGGGTCAATCCCTACATGTTAGAGACCCTCTTACTGAGTGACATGTTGATCGTGTGCTCTTCCGATCTCAGAAATATTGAGTTGTTTACTACATATAGAGTAGGTGATTATGGCAAGTCAAATATGGCTAACTCTTCACATTCCAAAATCATGGGGATCGGTGACATTCACCTGGAGACAAATATGGGGTACATCCTAATTTTGAAGGATGTGAGGCATATTCCTGACATGCTGTTTAATCTGCTTGCAATAAATACGCTCGACCAAATCGGGTATTTCAGTACTTTTGGTGATCAGAAGTGGAGGTTATCAAAGGGATCAATAGTCGTTGCCAG
>CAVNYN010282164.1:0-58038 GCA_963692815.1 Nyctanthes arbor-tristis
TGTGAAACATTTTTCTTAACTCTTACTATTGCTAAATCTAAATTACCCAAATTTTGACCATTTAAAAGAATACAGTCAATATTCTAATTTCTTCTTCGAATTCTCCTTCCCATTTTCTTTCCATGTTACCTTTATTTCTAATCAAAACTCATTGAAATCAAAAAGCCAACCTAGGAAAATTTCGACAGCATCTCTCCTAATTTATTAACAAAAGCCAACATGTATCAATTCTCAATGCCAACACATCATTATCTCACAAACTAATAATTTCTCATTATAAGCAACGTCATCTCATAGATCAAGCAATATGCTAAACCCAACATGATTCACCCAATTTCCAACTATATGGTAATTATAACACTCCGGGTTCTAAGTACCCGAGACTTTAATGATTTTCTCTCTTCTAATTAAAATCAAGAATATAAAACGGAAAGTATCTTGATTCAATAGTAATAATATAAAAGATAATTTGTCAGTGATAAGTCAAACTGTTTCATACGACATCAAAAGTTTTGCCAAGTACTTAAACAAAGTTCGAATCATGCAAAATAAAGCTAATTTAATTTATTTTGAAAGTCACTATTGCTCAAGGCGTCTCCTCCGACTCTAAATCTACAAAATATTAATTTTAAAAGGGATGAGAATTTCATAGAAATACTCAGTAGACTCAGCATAATTAACCAATATATGCTACAAATATACACACAAAAATACAATTCACATCTCATAAGTCTCAAATAGTCTTTACTAAAAAACATGAATAGTATGGTAAATGCAGGTTTTCCACTATCGTCTCATGCCCTAAGGTATATAAATACTAGCGCATAGTAACATCATAGCATGCATTCAAAGTCTATGCATAGCAATAAAGCATATGCAAAAGTCTCATCTTGTTTTATCTCAGGCATAAAGCAATTAAGCTCATGCAAATAACATATAAGAACATAAATCACACTTTATATGCACATTCATAGAACAATCAATTAATATAAGTGCTACTTTTGAGAAAATATCTTTAGAAAAGAGTCTACCTCAAGTTTCACCGAGTCGAGCTAATGGGTAAAAGTCTACCCACTTTGTTCTTCACTCGTCGCCTATAAAAGAATATAAAACTTAAATTAGGATTTTTGGTGAAATGAACTATTTTATAAAAGGAACTATTTTTAAAACTAAGTTATAATAAAATAACTATATGAAATGTTTAAGGGTGTAGTGCCTAATGTGGTAATACTCAAAAGTTGTGGAAAATAAGAAAATCAAAGATTAACAAATTTGGGTATAAAAATAAATGAATTTATTTAAACTAATTTAGAAGTCCTTAAAAATTCAATAATCCAAAAGTTAGAATTTAAATGACTAAAGTTATTAAATCTCATATTTAATGGAAATTAGAGGTTTAATCTAAAATAAACATAAGCTAATTTAAGAGTTTAAATAAATAAAGTCTAAACATAAGCTAAAATTAAGATCTTATAAACTTTCAAAGCTAATTTGGAAAAAAAAATCCCAAAATAAGATACTAAATTAATTGAAAATAAAAGTTTATAGGCTAAAATAAGCATAATGTAAGTTTCTGGACTCATATGAAAGGGATCAAAATTTCAGGGACCAAAGGTAACCCAAATCGAAACTTATATGCTTACTTAAATGAAAACAGGAAACTTAGGGCTTAAATAAATCAGTTTAAAACGTTGGGGCTAAAATTAAATATTCTGAAGTCTTATATTTACCCTCTCAACCCCCCATTTCATTCGAAATGTAGCAGTACAAAAGTGAATGAGCAGCCAGATTTTCGACGCCACCGCCGGCGAGACCGCTCCGGAACACGTCGTCCTGTCTCCTACGCAACGACAGTGGCCGCAAGGGGCGATTTTGGGCTCAAGCACAGCGGATCCGAGCTGAAAACAGGGGTTGCTCGGTCGAACTCGCCCCAAAAATCCGAAAAAATTACTGGATTATATTGCCTAAAAATGAAAGTAAAAGCTCGGGTTAGGTTCCTAGGTGTGAAATTGGTAGAAATAGTGGAGTTTTTGTGGTGAAATAAATGGTGGTGGTGGTGTTGGTGGCAGTGGTGGTCGGCGGTGGCCGAAGTGGTGCACGGTGGTGGTGGTGGTGTCTAAACTACCAAGATGTTGTTTCATTTCCTTTTGCCCACTGCTTGAAGAAGAAATGCCTAAGTGTTGAAAGATTGTAGGAAGAATGCTTGATTTGTGTAGAGGCAATGTGCATATATGTGTTAAATTTGAAGTCTTTATTAAATCCTCTTTGTGTATATATTGAAGAAATGGCCCAGTGAAGCTTCGGCTGAATTCGTGTGTGGGGGAGTTTGTGAGATTAAATTTGTACCAAAATAAAATTGAAGAGTTTCACTTGTTTATGTGAATGCTTGAAGATGAAATAGAACTTTTCTTGCGTTTCAATGATGAAGATGATGATGGTAAAATCTATGGTTTTTGAGATTGAAAATGGAGATGAAAGAAAGAGCTAGCTTACCTAAGAAAGTGGCTAGAGTTGCCAAATGAGATGTATTGAAGAAAATGGCTTTTATACACTATGAAGATTTTTGTAAAAAACAAATCTAAGATATTATTGCTTGGGGCCAAAGTTTCTTAGCTTGGTCCAAGAGTTTCTTATGGTCACAATGGATTAAGGCCTTTGTGTTAAAGGTTGCCCAACACAAAATAATCAACGAAATTATATATATATATATATTTATGCTCTAAGTTGTTAAATGACTAAAATAATTTGTAAAATATTAATTATACTAACTTATTTAAATAGTTAATAAAATGGTAAATTAATGAATAAAATCTTATATAAGATAAATCCTTATTATCATATATAATTAAATTAACTTAAAGAATTAAAATTCAAAGAAATTGGTAGTGACATGACTTAAGAAATTGAAATTTTAGAATTTATAGTATTAAAATTTTCGGTCGCTATACTAATAACCTTATACATGTAAACCTTATAAATCATAGGATTAGAAAATCTCATAGCAAATCAATTTCATTACGTGGTGGCTCAATTCTCGTAATAGCAGGCTCGATATTGATGTGTTGCCCAACTCCAATTGCTACCTGGAAAGAAAATCATTTGGAAAACATGTGAGATAATAAGCCAAGTGAGTGGAGTTTTTAAATAAACTTGCCTTGAGAAATCACGTTATATCCTTTGAAAAGTCGCGAATAAAATGAAAAAGTCAATCAGAGAATTTCATAATCTGAAAACTGTAATTTCAGCATAATATCAACATGATTAAAATCAATGCATGTTAAAACACATCATGAACATCATCTCATTTCATATTCATCATAAAATACACTAGAAAACATCATAAAAGTCATTTCATTTCAAGATCATCATAAAATTTTTTCCCAAAGAGTATCCAACATCTCATGTTCATAATATCAAGTCATACGCGCGTAGACACTAACTTGGTTCATAAGTACTTTAATACCCCTTCGCCCTATGCGGCACAACAACCAGCTTGAACCATAACTAGCACATTAGGCCTCTTCGCCTGGGCGGCATATCGTATTAACAGCTTGAGCCATAGGCCTCTTTGCCCGTAGGCGGCATATTCATAACATTGAATACACATTCGGGGGTTCTCATGCATCATAAATCATGTTTCAAATCAAACATTTCTCTAAAATCGTAAAGCATTATTTCATATAAACATTCATCCATTGAATTTCAATAAACCCTATCCTGGAAAATCGTTGAACGTTTCATTCATCAATTTCATCAACTTTTCAAATGAAAGAATAAGTTTTCAAAGAAATCTCTAAAGACACTTTATCATAAATTTCATAGCATCATATAACTTCATAACATAATAAATTTCGTTTTAAGAAAATAGGGAAAATTCCACTCACCAGCTAAGTAGCAATATAAATCCTTTTGTGTTTCATTTCCTTTGAGCCTTTATCATTTCCTGTGACATCGTATGAAAATTTCACTTACATCTAGTTCTTTCTAGTTTTTAGTAATTCATTTTATCACTATATATTAAATTAGAAGCTTAATAATTGTTAAAGATTATGCCATCAATTATGTGTACCACTTATTGTATCAAAACTCAATTCAACTCTTCAAGAGCGAATCGAGTTCTCTTGTTTTGGGCAGTGCGCTTTTAAGACCATTTTATACTCAATAACTGTGTCATATGTTTATGAAATTTTCCCATAAGGTAGAACACTTATATAAATTCCTCATATATGAAATTGAGCTCAAGAAGACTAAATTAGGAACACCAAAATATTTCTCCACTTCCTGAAAATCTACTACCGGGTCAGCCCTGACCACTCTCACCAAACATATCATAAAAACCCCTATCGGCCTCCAAATGATGTCATTCAATTTTGGATGATAGACAACTCATAGAATATCATTTTCTAATTTTTATTGTTATAATTCCATTTATAGTATCAGTTATGGCCTCCTAAAGTGGGAAGGGCAGAAACTTTATGCGTAAAAATTTCAATTTTCACGTCTAAGCAAAATTTTATACCATTTAAATCAATAAAACTACATCAAATCAACTAATCATTCTATAAAATTTCTAAACCCTTGAAGAAAGCTAAACCTTAAAATTTAGATGAAATCAAAGCTTGAAAGTGAGAATTTCTTACATACCATAATTGCTCATTGTTCTTCTTCTTCCATTCCTCCAATTTCCATCTTCGATTTTTCCCAAGAATTTCCTCTTCTTGCTTGATCCTCCAGCTCCTCTCTCGATCTCTCTCTCTCTCTCATCTCTTGACTTCTTTGTTTCTTTTTTGTATGAAAAATGGCCCAGTTCAAGAGAAAATTCTAGATATATATAGGAAATTTTGCACATAGAGTCCCTTAACTTCTTGCTTTGCTATAAGTTGGTCCCTAACCTTGAACTTTTCTTCATTTAAACTCCAAACATATAATATGATTCCTTATAAACCCAAACATATTTAATTGCTTAAATTGTAGTCCCAAAAATTAAATTAATGCATCTTAGTCCAAATTGGACATTGACTTAACTATTACATTTTTTACTTTGACGGGTAAAGGTTAAACTTTGAGAATAGCAAAGCGGGTCGTCACATTTTTTGTGTTCATAGGTCAATGAATCATGCTGCACATTGCTTAGCTAGGGTTGCAGGTTCTATGTCTGACTCGATGGAGTGGTATAGTAGCTCCCACTCCAGCTATAAAAAGAACCGTCCTCCCTTTCATAGAAAGAACTGCCGACGTTGCTGCTGAGATGGCACAAAACAGGTACACATGCAGCCTACATTTCCATTATGATGCAAAGACGTTTGACTGGCTAACCATTTAAATTTTAAAACACAAAATTTAGTCAAACCCTTACCCATCCACCCAACCAAAATTCACTCCCTAATTATTTCTATGTCTCCCTCCAGAGAGTCAGAGACCTGAAACCCACCCCTTCACCTCCCAAAGCAAAATTCCAGCCATGCTAAACCTCTAACTGTCAATAGAGAAGGGCACGCCGACATTCCTGGTTTGTGCTCTTCCGATCTAATTATTGAATGCAAAGGAAAAAAAAATAAATCCATTGAATTATTGAATGAAAAGAAAAAAGAAATGAAGAACTGAAGGAACAACGGTTTTTAAATGTAGCATCAGTTACCATGAAATATATTTTTTTTAATTCTGCTAATGTTCAATATAAGAGTTTGTTGTTCTGAAATCTAAATGAACAGTGGGAACTATTTTAAAAATCTTGAACAGAGGTGTTTAAGAATCTCTAGCCAATTTCCTAATGCTAAGAATCATTGCAGATTCATCTCCTTCACCAGCTACAATCAGTGTTCTAAAAAGCGCGCCTAGGCTTGAAGCACGGCCTTTACACTTCGCTTTTGGGCTAAGCGGTGAAAAAAGCGGTCAACGGTTTTCGTTGACCGCATAGGCACAGCTAAGCAGGCCTAGGCTCGCCTAGGCGGTCAACGAAAATCGTTAGTCGCAATTTTTTTTTCAATATTGAACCCTTAGTCACATTTGGGCCATTTCATAGCTAATGGTCTAAATAGCAACATTGGGGCTTTTTTCTTGTTTTGGGCCATTTAATAACTAAAAGTCTAAAACTCAATAACGTTAGGCCCATTAGACATTGTCATTAAACCCAATAACAGTAGGAATCATCCACCTTTTGCCTTTTGAAAATATTAAATTGTATAATATCTCTTAAAACTATAATGTAGATATAATATTTATGTTTTTAGATGTGTTTTTCAATTTAGTATACATCATTTTAAATATTTAACAGCTTTAGATTGATTAAAAATTAAAAAAATAAAAAAATCGAAAAACGCTTTTTAACGCTTAAAGGCTAACTATGCGTGCGCTTAAGCTTGAAAAGTTTGAAGTTTCGGGTCGACACGTTTTCGTGCTTCATGCTTTTTAGAACATTGACTGCAATACCTTGTTGACTATCGTCCCTGTTAGACTTGGTCAGAGCATCCTCTCCGGTGGCGTAGCTTTCGTCCCCGTTTTAGACTTGGTCAGAGCATCTCCTCCGTCGCCAGTTGGTCGTAAGGCTCGGAATGGAGCACGATACAAAGACTGGGGTTGTGGGTGGCGCTGGAAATCGGGTGGGCGCGGGGTGCGGCGGCACCGCTTCCGACGGGTCCGATGCGCAAGCTTTTCCGTCAACGGTTGCCGATAGGATTTTTGGTCCTCTTACGGGAATTGGAGAGAGAATCTGAAATTGGGGTTGGGGTTTATTGAGTGGGTAGCACTGGCTAGTTTTGTGTTTTAAATTTCAACCGCTGTGCTGGGTCAAATTGATTGCATCAGAGTCCAAAAATTGGCTGTGGGGGCTTGTTCTCCTTCCATCTCAGCGCCACATAGGAAGGTTCTCTCCGTGTGTGGTAGAACCGTCCTTTTGTTAGAAAAATTGTAGTAGCTCCCCATCTTTCATGATTGATGTACTAGCACTTGATGCTCATAATGAATAAAATTTTCTCATTTAGAAAAAAAATACTATTTTAAAATAATATACATAGTAGATTACATAAAAAAATGCAAAAATTAATTTCTCAAGTTAAATTAGAATTAAGTAGAAAATTATTAGTTATATCAAAATAATTTTCATTAAAAAATTAAATTCATAAAATGTATGAAAGGATTAAAAAAAAATTCAAAAGAGATTCGTATGTTGCAAAGTTAGTACATTTATTATTTTGTTAATTAAAAATGTTAATAATAATTTAAGCTTATATAATTTTTATAATTAATGCAAATAAATATTACACGAAGTGTGTTGATGTAAATTTCATAAATAAAATATAGGTAAAGTAGGAAATCAAAAGTTTCCCCACTCATTCCCCTTTTTATATGGGCAATTATACTACCATTACAATATTTAATTATCACACTACAAAGGGTAATTATATTAACATTACACTATTTATTTCTTACACCACATTTTTTCAATTCCCTTATCCTTTAAGTTAAATTATATTTATAACCTTCTTTGATAATTGTTTAACATAATATTTTTTTTTCCTCCCCACCACGTTGACGAGTTAAATTGATTCCTTGCTTTTCCATTTTTTGCTCAATTTAATCCCTCCAATTTTTTTCCTTTTTCCTTGAAACGGCCGTGGATGGAATCATTCATTCTTTAATTTCGTTTCTTCTCCGAAAATTCAGCACAACCTCTAACCTGGTGTTTATAGCACTTTAATGTCATGGCAAGTTAGAGTGGATGTCATAGATGGAGAAATTAATTTTTAATTTTCAGACGGAGAAAATTGATTTTTGGTAATACAATCTTCATTGAGAACATAATTTGAATTTTAATTTCTTGCAAAGAAGATTATACAAAGATGGAATTGGCTTGATGTACAAGAACTTGAATCGATTCACATTGGATGGTTGCAGAGAGGTTGAAACTTGAATTGTGGTGAACATTTTTCTTTAATTAATTTGTTTTTAGAATAGTAGGCTATGAATGTAAAATTATAGCGGTGTTTTGATTAAAATTATAAATCAATTGTCGTGGATTTATAATTGTGGTGTAAGAATTAAGTATTGTCCCCACTACAAATTATACTTTTACTTAAATGCCCTTGCGTAAAATTACACAAATAACCTTTAGTTTTTAAGATACATGCTAGCTAAAAGTTACTACAATAAAATAACTTGCTAAAATATGATATATCTTTATTGGCCTCAAAAAAAAGGAAAAGGAAAAAAAAATGGATATGAGCCAAGACTCACATTGTCTAATGGCATTTGAGTATGTTTCCCACATCTTTCATCAATGTTCAATTCTTACCCTTTACAGTTCTGTTGTCATAGTAAAAAAATATCCCTTTTTAGATTATTATTATACCTAGAATTAGAATTCTATTAATTATGGCAATTTAAAATTATTATTTAATTGAATATTTATCTTTACTTATTATGTTTAAGCTAAAATAATATTATTATATAAAACAAATAATAAATATAAAAGTTTATAATAATTAAGAATGTCTTAAAATTGTTTTCTAAATCAAATGAATTTATTTATGAGATCACAAAAGTTTCATAAGAATGCCATTAGTAACACTGATAAATTTGATTAAATTTTTGAAAACCCCAAATAATTAATGGAAGAATGTTTTAAAAAATTTAAAACATTTATAGTATTTAATTATTTCTGAAAAGTTAATTATCAAATAAAATATTCAACTAAAAATTATACACATGTCTTCAAATTAATTTGAACAAAAATGTTATGAGA
Source organism: Nyctanthes arbor-tristis (assembly GCA_963692815.1). Taxonomy (NCBI): domain Eukaryota; kingdom Viridiplantae; phylum Streptophyta; class Magnoliopsida; order Lamiales; family Oleaceae; genus Nyctanthes; species Nyctanthes arbor-tristis. Next base: position 8,741 of record CAVNYN010282164.1, read on the forward strand.
ATCAAGCGATACTTTAATAATTATATACACCAAATAATGATAGTGATGTTAATTTGCAATAATTATCAAAGTTAATAATAATTTTAGGTGAATCGTGTCAAATGAACCCCCCAACACCCCCCCCCCCCAAAAGGCATGTAAATCTAATTGTTTTTTGTTTTGAAATTAGGAGAATTATACACACTTTGAACTTTTCCTTTTAACAAAATTACAGGGACAAAGGTTTGGAAAAAAAATATAGGGACAAAGTATATTAAAAATTCATGTAAATATTTTTGTTAATATAAAGACATATTTTAAATAAAACTAAATGGAATAAGTTTTTCCTTTAAGTTCAAATAAAAGAATTATAATAAAAACTTTGTAAGCAAATTAAATTTATTTAATGAAAAAAATTTATCAATTCAATAAAAATAAAAGACCACACTCATAAGTAATTATTACTTAAGATCGACTATTTATTACATAATGTGCTCTTCCGATCTCTAATTAATGACATAATTATTTATATGAATTAAACACTAATCAATTATAAAATTAAAAGGTACTATTAACATTAATAAAAAATGTTAAGGGTAGAATGGAGAAGTGACTGTTCTACACTCATTCCCCCTTTACTACACAAAATACTAATTAATGACATAATTATTTATATAAATTAAACACTAATCAATTGTAAAATTGAAAAGGTACTATTGACATTAATAAAATATGTCAAGGGTAAGAGGAAGAAGTGAAATTTTTACACACATTCCCCCTTTACTACAAAAAATACTAATTAATAACATATTTATTTGTATGAATTAAATACTAATCAATTTTAAACTTAAAATGGTACTATTGACATTAATTAAAAATGTCAAGGGCAGAAGGGGAAAGTGAATGTTTTACACTTATTCCCCTTTTTATATAGTAGTGATTAATTAGGAAGAGGCAAGGTCGGTCAAACAAGGCAGGTAAACTCATTTTTTAAGGGTAAGCATGTAATTTCCGTTTTAGATCTCAGAACCCACTCCCTATCATTTTGGCCACTTCTTCTTCTTCTTCACTAACTTCCTTCATTTGCAAGTCTGCAACTCATCAATGGTGGACATTATTCTCAGCCTAATTCTAGTGCGGTCTCCACCTGTAGGTCGACGAAAGTTAAGTGCGGTCCATGGACCGCACTTGTCCAATGGAGGCTCCGGCGCCTGGTTTGGAGGGAGAGGGGAGGAGGGTGTCTATTGAACACAGATTAACAAAAGCTAGCCCATGCCACCCCACCAATCTTCACTTCCCCGGTTTCTCTGGCAAACACTTTAGATTAGGTGAAAATGGTGATTGTGCTTCCAAGAGGAGGGGCGGGGAAATATGGACATAAAGATTTTATTTACCACACTCATTATTTTGTTTTAATTTTTTGCCTTTGCTTTGTTTAACTTGTAAGAAAGACGTGATTTGCACCTGGTTTTGTCAATCAACAGTCATGAGTTTCGTCTTTGCAATGCAAACAAAACCAACATTGGCAATGTGCATGAACTAATTATTAATCAATTTTAAAATAATATTTTTACAAAATAAGTATTGAGTAAATTATCTCTTTAGTTACAAAATATTGCAGAAGTCACGATACTAAAACAAACCATATAACGTTCAATTTATTATTTATTACTGCATGAAACAATATAATACATATCAAAAAAAGTAACTTACAATCTCAAGCATAACATATAATACTGGGATAACTCACTCCTCCAAATTCTTGGTTGTATATTTATTCACAAAATAATACAGCCCTTATAAACTTATTACAAAATTACTCCTCTCCCTTTGGAGAAAGAAAGATTGAAGTATTGCAACTATAAAGCAATGAATGGAATGCATTAATAGCTGCAAAAATATAATTCAAAAATAAATAAATAAATAAAGTACCCCTTACATAAAATTTTATCATAAACAAAGAGGTAATTGTTGAAAAAGCTTGTGTGGCTCGTCGATAAAAAACATGTCTCATTCCAACTAATTTATCGACACATGCTAAGTTATTCCCTTAAATTTCAAGTATAACAATAAAAATTTCAAAGCATAAAAAAAAGATTAGATGTTATCCAAGAACATTAAAGGTACATTTATATATGCTATCAGAAGTATAATAGAGTGAAAAATTTGATGAAACTATTACTAATAATTGGGGTATATGAACAATTTGAAAACATGTACATAAGCACTATGTGGTGGCTAGGTTTCTTTTGTCCTTTTTGCCATTTCAATTCAAAAAGAATAAAGGAAATTAATTAATCTTATAGCATTAATGTAGTTTAATTACTCAATTAAGTTTAAGAAATGTGTAAAGTTACAAAATACTATAACTTAAGAATATATTTAATTGAAGGATATATTTGGAATTAGGAAATATTAACAAGGGTAATATTGTTTAAAAATATCTTCCCCACTTATTCTCTTTTAGATGTAGTATAGATAAGAGCATTCCCAATGTTAGAACTAAAAAACTAAGGGGGAAAAACCCAAGTGGACAAAATTGTGGGGACAAAACTCATTTTCAAATAATGTATCGGGGGAAAACTTGGGGGAAATATAAGTTTTTGGGATTTTGAGTTTATCATATGAATTTAATTTTAAAATGTATTATAACATGTTTATATTCAAGGACAACACGTGCCTACTATTTATGTGAGGACGTTGGCGGCCGTTGTGGATTTAACGTCACCGTTTATATTTTTTAAACGACTTAGAAATTGTACATGTACGTGAAAATATAAATTGAAATCGCATTTGTATTCTTAAACATAGATAATAAATTTTGCTCCTATTTAATTTTTCATTTATCACAAAATTCAAAATTTTCATGTTCTATTTCATAGTAATTGTTTGGTTATAAAATTAAAATTGGACACATGATGAAATATTATTAGTTTGTATAACATTTGTGGGACTAAGGATTGGAGAGGGAATTCTTTAAATTTGGGCCAGTTTGGCCCTCAAATGGGTTTTTTCTCTCCAAATGACTTTTTTCCCACAAATATGAACATTATTTGGCTTTGTTGGAGAAAAACCCTAACATTAGGAATGCTCTAATAATGATTAAAATCTAAATTTATTGCGGGTATATATATCAATTTTCACCCTCATTTTTGGTGGGACAAAAATGTGATGAGCTAATTAATTTTATAGTGCCAATATAATTGGTCTTTTTGATATATGTATATGTATGTATGTGCAGATAGTAGATGTAGATATAAGATAAGTAGATAGAAATGGCAACCCGGTGGCAGCCGCGATCCATTGGTGTGGTAGGGTCATGAATACGGGCATGAGCCACGTTCATTGTATTGTGAGTATTTTAATACTTTTGAATTTTCAACTTGTGAAATAGAATAAAATAAAATTTACGTTTGTAGACCAAACTCCAAAGGTTTATAATTTTACTTACTAAAAGAATTTAAAAAGAAAAAAAAAGGAAGAAGAAAGAAGAAGATGAAGATTATGATGATGCAAAAAGAAACCAAATAGACATGCTAATTCAACTCTAATTGTTACTCATGAAAATAAAGGGTTTATATGATAAAACACCACAAAATGAACTATGAACATCGCTAAAAGCCCCTCAAATATGAATCGGAACTCGGACTTGTATTGCTTAGAACGCTCTCGCAAAAGTAAATATTTGTATTCTTTAAGTTTTGGAGCTGCTTTATGGCCTCGAAAGCAAATAACTTTAGCGGATTACAAATCTTGAAACGGGTTTTAAAGTATAAAAGAAAATCGGAAAGTTGGAACTTGAAGAACTTTTCAAATCTAATTTTGATGATTTTTGGGGTTGATTTTGATGTTTGGAATGTTAATTCTTGTTTGAATCACGAAATCTATAATCTATATATAGATTTGGCATCATTTTGAATGTAAAAGAGGAAAAATTTCAAAAACTTCAGCGTGATGTGTATGAATGCACGTCACATGTATTTAATACAAGCCATATGTATTTTAAATACACGTGGCGTGCATCTAAATATGCCATATTTGAGATAAGAGGTTTTAAAACAAAACATTCGTGATGTTTCGAAAAGAGACTCGGGTTAAAAACATGTTTTTCTATAAAAAGAAGAGATCGGATACAATTCAAAAATTCAATTTTGTCAATGTTTCAAATATTTTGGTCTATGCGGCTGCCATACAACTGTTTAGTTCAACCCTGATTTTCTTTTTTCTCCTTTTCCATTTCTTCTTTACATTCCTTTATTCTAATCACTAATATTTGAAGAACACATACAAAAGTTACTTGACCAATTAAAAACCATATATCTTTGTTTGGAAGAAGCTGCTTTCGACATTTGAAGCCTATTCAGTTAATAGAAGGAACACGTAAATAATAAACAGTACTATGCTAACGGAAACGATCTATTGAGCATTTTGCTTAATTTATTAATTAGACTAAGGGACGGTTGGTTTTAGTTTATTTTTTTCATTTATAAATTCACTTACTATTGATTTGACAATTACTCAATAATCACAACACATTTTAAATTTTAATTAAATCTCCGCCACTCATTTTCACTCTTTATAAATTTTCTTTATAAATTGACTTTATAAATCTAACCAAACGGGCTCTAAATAATAACACATGAAATCAAACTGAAAAGAATTTTCAGCATGATATTTTTGAAGTGGATGCAGAGATGGCAATGAAGCGGATCAGGGCGGATCAGCATTAATCCGTTCTTCCTCACGAAAAAATTATAGAACCATGATTTGTTCTTCTCCACAATCCGCGACTTGCAGATCAGAGTGGATCGAATTGGATCACAGATCGGGACGCTTTACATTTTTTATCCGCTAATTGATCCGTGAAATTATTTTTTTAAAGCCCTACTCTAATATCTTGCAACTTGCATGTAATTCAAATGATGAAATCAATCTATAGTCACTCAATAGTAAATACTCAATATACTATACTTATCATTTATCAATAAAACACTTCTTACTTTTATTTTCACATCATACATTACTTCTTCTTTTAAAATTTACTACGATCCACTCTACCGGTCCACAGATTTCAAAATTTTTTCCCAAAAAAATCAGGTATCTATCAAGTCTGGTGTGGATTAGATTTCCCTGCCACCCCTAAGTCAATACCAAAGTTTTATGCTATCAATGCTACACGGACTCATCTTTCCGACTTTGGAACGATTATTAACGATTGTAAGGTTCTACTTCCTCAAAATATGGGTTTCTTAAAACTACTTATTATTTAGAGTTTGTTTAATTCCCTTTATTCACTAAATTTATAAATTTATCTACCACTGATTTGACATTTGATTTGACAACTGTTCAATTATAACCACATATTTCACACCTTTTTATATTTTCAATACACATTCTATCCCTCTTCTCATTATAAATTCATCAAATAAATAGGATCAAATAAGCTCTTAGTTAAAGTAATTTTCATATTTTATTTATTTAAACTTATAAAACAAATTTTGAAATAGTCGACTTAAGTCAATCATCTCTTTTCATCCAGTACTTACAAGAAAATTAAATGAATTTAGAAACATGAGTCAAATCAAATATTATCGATATGGTCAAATCATAGATGATATCTGATATAACCATTAATTAAAAGAATATGCGTCTGTAACAAAATTTTTAAATTTTACATGTAAATAGTACAAAGCACACGTCAACAAATATTTTAATTAGGACGAGTATATGTCTGCGGACAAGTCATTGTCATGGATAATGACAAATAGGTACGTCTATATCGATTTTCAAAATCAAAGGGATTAGTACAATCAGGACTAATTTCAGGTCGTTAACAAACCGCCTTCTTTTTACTTTTTACTAGCGCTCTTCCGATCTTGTGAAAAGAAAATTTTGAAGAGTTCTGTTGATTAAGTTCGAGGACTGTACACGTAAATAATTGTACAGTGCCCACAAATAAAAAATTTGTTCTAATTGTGATTGTAAAATCTACACGTAAATAATTCTACAGTGCCCACAAATAAAAAATTTGTTCTAATTGTAATTGTAAAATGTATATATATAGGAGGAAAATAGTATGCGGTATAGTTGTATAACAATTTTCCCACTAAAATTGTATTTTGAGAGGGATATTTTAGACTTTTTAAGTTCGTCATGGTAATTCTTGCGGTCACCTATATCTTTACTGTTCTAATTTAAATTGATTTGATTATATTTAGTTGTTCTGATTTCAATTTTCCCTTATCTTCTTCTATCTTCAAGACAAGATTCTAGTTTTTGTGATAATATGACTTCATTTAAAATTGATGGTCGACAAATGAAATTTAATTTTTTAGGTAGGAAAAATGTCTGAAAAGGCTCCCCACTTCGATGATTTTTACATATAATTTTTGTCTAAATTGAATATCTTATGTCGTCTGTAATAATTCTTTTGTTTTGGATTTAGTTATTTTACTAAATATTTTAATTCGTTAAAATATAACATCATAGTTTAAGTGGCTCAAATTCAATCTTTAATGAGAAATCTCTAAAAAAAATAGATCAAGTTACACACATATGAATGAAATAAAATTGATTATCCTGATTTTAAATATAGATTAATTTCTATATATTTATAATTAATGGGATCGGAAGAGCACTACGTATATACTTGATTATTATATTCAAATGCTTAAATTAGCAATACAAAATATTCATTAAAAGTATTTGGATTCTGAAAATAAAATAAGTAAATGACAGTGTTATTTATATAATACTTTACTTTTTTTAATCAATTTTTATTTACTTTTGAGGTCTACTCAAGTTACATCTTATTAGTTTACTATTTTATTAAGTAGATTTTGATCAAGTAAATGTTAGAGTTGCGAATTATCAATAATTTTCTTATTTGTCAAACATAATTAGTTTATTTTAGATAATAGCATTCATCATCATCTTATTATAACTACTTATTTTGAAAACTTTCTTTAAAAAATTATATTGATTCATACCAAATGCTTATTAAGTTACTTTTTGTGTAATCATTTAACAATTTTTTATTCTCATTATGCAAACTTTATCTATATATTTTGAAATGTTTTAATATATCACTTAATACTTTATTTTTTGAAGTCACGTAATTACATTTCATATCCAGTTTAATATAACAAGTATTAGTCCATGACAAAATAACAACATATTGTGTTTGACAATGGTTTATAATCATACATAATTCAATCTTACATATTAATCATTACACATAATTTGTTTTAGTATTACTCGTGTGACGCACAGGTGAAAATCTAGTTAAAATAAAACCAAAAAAGAATTATAATAATAAAATAAAAAAGAGAGAGAGACGAAATTAAATTGTCCATTTCTATTTGAGTAATGTACCTTTTATGTGAAGAAGACTAATCTATGATATTAACATATTAAAATAATAATAAGTACAATTTCAATTTAAGTTAGAGGGTCTTTTTGGAATTATCTTAATAGTTTTGTACCTAGATGTAAATATTTTCTGTTAGTTTGCTGTTTAGTTAGTAATCTATTGATTTATGTTGACGATATTGTGATAGCTAGCAATGATGAAGCAGCTACTAGGAGCATCTTCAATGCTGTTGTCCTTTTGTTGGAGTAAAAAAATTTTAAATTGAATGAGTTGGGGCCATTGAGATTTTTCTTGTGGTTAGAGATTTGCTAGATTTTTCGAAGGCATATCCATTTCTCATATGAAGTATACTCTAAACTTACCAGGATTGGGTTTATTTTTCGCAGCCAAATCAGATGGCGTTAACACTCATGCATGCAAATGCAAAAGGACCGTGGGGTATATATAGGCATCAATGTCGGTGGTGTGAAGTTTCCCAGCAACTTCCCATTGTGTCGGTGCATTGGCTGTTTTTTTAGTCCCATTCATGATTCTTCTCGGCTCTTCATTTGGCTGCCATTTCTTGATTCTTCTAGGCGAGTTGTGATGCTTCTCGATAATTCTCGAACCTTCAAGAAGTCGGTGGTGACTACTTCAAGTACTATTTCCAAATCTTGTGTGAGGTAGAGTAATGACTAGTGCTACATGTGAGGTCATTTGGTTACTCTCTTTGCTTAAAGAATTTCGTATTTATTATCCACAGCTCGTTCATCTCTATTGCGAAAACCAATCAGTCATACATATTGCTAAAAAACATATTGCTAAAAACCAAGTTTTTCTTGGGCGTACAGAACACACAGCGATCGATTACCACTTTGAGAAAGTACAAGAAGGCATAGTGAAAGCCATGTTTGTTTCCAAGTAAGGATGGGCATTCAATCCGTCAGTTCGGTTCTAGAATGGAATTGAAACCGAACCGGTTTGGTTTGGTTCATTAGTTTTTGCCCAAAAGTGGTTGGTTAACATGAATCGGTTGTTTTTTTTTTTACAAACAAACTAGCCGAACCTGTTGGGTCAGTAGGTTCAGTTGACTTGGTTTTATTGCCCCCTCCTAGTTCCAATTGAATCTTTCTTACGCACATTCTCTCTCTAAATTTGGTTTGTAAAAATTTCAAGGGGATAGACAGATGCTCATCAAGTTTAATTTCACAAATAGTGATTGAAGTTTTACCTAGTTCAAAATTTTTAATAAATTAAACATTGATTACTTAAGTTACAAATCATTTGTGGTTCGAATAAGTGGCGCAATAGTTAGATACTCACGTTTCAGGTGAGAAGCCTTGGGTTTAAACCACACCTATCCCTCTCCTAATTTCCCTCCCCTACCCTTTGCTCCTGTGTATCCCCCAAAAAAAAAAAAGAGTAGAGTTACAAATCATTTTGACAGTGGTTAGATTTAAAATCGTTCAAAATATATAGAGACGATTGATCGTCCTCGACAATGGCTATGGCTAAAACCTGGTAAAATTTCATTGGTCTTCTGGAGTATTGTAATATGTTCCCCCACTGAAAGCTTGAGAGGTTTTTTTTGTAGTTATTTATGTCAATTCATTTCAGGATATGCTGTTTTCCTTTCAACTAAAACCCACAAGTCCACGGCCCATGAACCAAAAACCCAACCCATTTCACAACCACGCTTTATCCAAATCCAACCCAAACAAACCCAAATAAAAAACTTAACATTAAAATTCCATAATTTTTTAATGAGCGGGCATTTTTAGCAATGAAGGATATTAAAACCAAACTTCACAACAAAATGGGGATGGCTCTCTGATTGTATGACGCTCCTTGTCCAACAAGAATTTGGAATGAATTGATATAAATTCTATTATTAATGAATTTTATATACCAAAAAGCTCATCGAGCACACAATCTCTATGCATTTGATAACCCTTTTGAGATATAATATATTATCTCATATAATTTTCGTTTAGATGATGGAGTGATATATGATTGTTGAAGTAATTGTTCTACATGCCTTTGTTTGGGAAACTTACTTATGTTCTAGGTCTAGTATAAGTTAATTTATTACAGGGAATACTATGTCAAAAAATTTATCAAAATATATCTATATTTAAAATCGAAATACATGTGGTTTGAACAAGTGTTACATTGGTTAAAATCTCACCTTTTGAATAGGATTCTTAGGTTCGAATCATACATGTTCTTCCCCCATCTTTCCTCTCATCCTCTATGTCCCTTTGTATAAAAAAATAAAAATAATAAATAAAATAAAATAAAATAAATCTACATAAGCTTAAACTAAAATTTTATTTTTTTTTTAATTTTCATCATCTATGTCCCCCTTGTGTGTGTGTGTATATATATATATATATATAAATCAACATACATAAGCTTATACTGAACTTTTTTTTTTTTTTTTTTGAATTTTCATCCTCTATGTCCCCATTGAATACAAAATAAATAAATAAAATTAAATAAAAAAATCAACATACATAAGCTTAAACTGATCTTTTATTTATTTATTTATTTTTTTTTTTTGAATTTTCAGCTCCCTACAGCAAAAATCCTGTCTCCTTAGTACATTTTGAACTGCCTCTCGTCTCCTTAATACATTTCAAATATCGGACTCTAATTCAGTTTAATTTTAATTTCTCTTTAAAGATAAATACGATCAAGCAATTCATAATCATGATCCTTTGAAGCTTGAATAGTTAAGAAAGACGTGTGAATTTTAATATAATAATTAAAAAAGAAAAGAAAAGAAAAGAAAGACGTGTGAATTTGAATTCAGATCGGATCTACATTATCCCTTTTATGGGAAATGTTATTTATCTTTTAAACGAGTTGGGTTTACACTATTGGTAATCTAATGAATGTGCAACACGTGCAATCTTTTAATAATCTTTGATTAATTAAAATGCTTAGAGCGTTTACGGTAAAAAGAGGATAATCTCTAATCATATATCGTCAACTATTTCATATTATTATAAGTACTTTTCATGAATTAGATCAAAGACTTGTAAAAGTAGCATTAGAGATGATTATTTTATAAAATAATCATTCGTCATGTTTTTTGTAAGATCCAAGCCTTTAAATTAGGAGTTTAGCGTGGAATCCTTATCATAACAGGCATTTTCGCATTCAATTCACGTGATGTTTTATAATTAAAGTTTTGTTTGTAATACCATGTTATGTCGATGTGCTACCTCCCACAAGTTGAGTTCTATCTTATGTGAAGGAGATAAATAGCACACGAGATACTTTACAACCTTTTATGTTCGGGTACTTGAACTTTGATTTCTAGCAATTGGATTTGGGGTTATTGAATGGTTAAACCACTTGATCTAAAAGCTTGATCTGATAAATCAAACCAATTTTATATTATTATTATATTATATTTTTAACACGTCCCCTCACACGTAGGTGAGATCTTTTTGCTTATCAAAACATAACATGTGCATATTTCATTTGAGTGAAACGGAGATTCAAACTTGGAAATTTGCCTGCTCTCGTACTATGAAGAATTTTTAAGGACGCTTGATCAAAAAGTTTAAACTAATAGATTGTACCAATTTTATTTGTTATATTATATCTTCAATAGATCGTACCAATATTATTTTTTTATATTATACATCTTACCAATTTTATATTATTTGTTATATTATATCTTCAATAGAGGTATACAATCTTTTAAAAACTAGCAAACTAAGTCATTTGGTCACAACATGCCAAAATGTTTAAAACGTTTTGCTATTTATTTGCCAATATATTCGTAATAGCCATGAAAGGCTTGATTTACTAGATTTTTGAAAAATTCATAACCTTTATCTACTGTAAAAATTAATCGTGAATGATCGCAAGAGTATCCTTCTTAGTTCTTTCAATGGTATGACTTACTAGTTTCTTAAAGATAAATAAAAGACAACTGCTAGAAACCAAAGGTTGTATAGGTTAGGGAATCAAGGTGTTATTTGTTGTATTATAAACCTACATCAGTTGAATTTATTAACGAATCGTACTACATAAAAAAATTTTCTCGTTTTCAAAATAGTGTTTGAGTACATGAATATTTCATTTGCTTATAATACATCACTAATTTAATGGTGAAATACAAAATACTCAGTACTCATTTAAAGTATTAAATTTTTTTCAAAACATTTTGTTACAATCTCTCCTTACTATATACCGTTGTGATTCAAGAAAGCAACGTAGTGCCTAAAAGGTCACGAGCTATATCAAGTCATTTATTAAGAGGGAGAGCTAGATGTCTAAATCTTGGACATGAAGTTAAAGTCGAATCGCCATTTTATCAGCAAGGTCGTTAAATATAGGGTAAAGTTCACATATCGTCCCCAACCTTTACACTTAAAATCTCTTGGATCCCTAACTTTTTTTTTTAACGCCTCGGTCCTCAACCTTTCATAAATGCGCACAAAAGGTCCATCCTAACAGAATCCGTCCAAATTTCATTTAAGTGGCAGATGAAATTACCTTTATATCCTTACCTTTTAAATTAAAAAAAGAATTTAAAAATTAAAAAAATAAAAAAAGGGAAAAACCCCCACCCCTTCCCTCCCCTCTTAGGCTGCCGGAATGTAGCATTCTGGCGACCAAGAATGCTACCATTTCCGTTAGCTGAAAGGGGGGAGTCTCCCCCCTTTCATCTGCCGGAAACGACAGAGAATGGGGGGAGCTCCCCCCATTTTTTTGCCGAAAATGGCAGAAAATGGGGGGGAGTTTTCAGCAGAAAATGGGGGAGCTCAGCCAATTCTAAGTGTAAAGGTTGGGGAAGATATGTGAAATTTACCGTTAAATATATTAAAGATATTGAATATTACAACTTTGATTAAGTACAAGACGTCTCGTGACATTATGTCACCAGAAACATATTTCTGTATAATACTAGTCGCAGATGTAATTTGTAGAAGTCCTAATATACTCACATCAGCGACAGCTGACATGTATCATATCACATCATTGACAGTACTAGGCATCCATGCCTGAAAACCTACTATTAAATATGAAGTGTGACAATAATTTTTTATATTATTTTAATCAATAATAAGAATGCATCATAAGACATTCTAATGTCTTTTGGTGGTTTCTGAATTTATGTTATGTGGTTGTGGACTTTGTTCTAGAGAGCTATATATAAAGTTGATTTTTAGGAGTTATTTGGTTTTATTTACGAATTTTTTCGATTTATTATTATTATTGTTTTTTTTTTATTTTTGAGAAGTAACTCGACTCAAAAATCTAAACTCGAGCTACAATTTATAATAATAAAAAAAAAAGACTGTACAATTGGTTTTTCTAATTCTAACATAAGGCATCCCAATTTTGGCCAACCGACAAATTCCAAGAGCTTTAAGTACCAACCTTATTTGCAAAGAAATCTGCCAATTTGTTTGTCTCCTCTCTCCAGTACTCCGATGAATTTCATTAAAGCTTGAACCTGTCCAACCAACTGCTGAACTAGCTAGCCAAGGACCTCAGGTATTTCCAGTGCTCTGAACACCTAGTTGGGAATTAGATTCTACCCTAACTTTATGGATCCCCTTACATAACTTAATACACAATTTCAAACCTCTCAAAATTGCCTCCAATTACTCAGCTTGTAAATAAATTTGATAACCCTTGTCACCTTAGTTACCCTACCCCGCCCAACCCCATTAACTACGACCAACAGGAAAATAATATATACTCCCTTCACTCCACAAAGATAGTCATAAAGATAGATTACTTGCAATATCGAGAATTTGTAACTAATTTTTATTTTTTATGTTTGCTTTTAGTTAATTAGCCACTTAAGCTACGTACCTAAGAGCATCGACAATGGAGTTATTAAATTTATCTAGCCACATAAGCAATAAAGTAGATTTTAAGAAATTGTTAATTGACATGTCATCATGTTAAATCTAATTATTGATTAGTAACACATTGAAAGTGTTAAATTAAACTGCAATAAGTCAAATGGCCACACCATTTAATTCATTGCTCAAAATCCATATGAATGATGATTTTGGATTGGAAAAAATTTTTGGTGCTCCATGAATACTGAATACTCGGTACTTCTAACCAATTGAGAACTCACATATGGGATTCGGAGTCCAAATTAAATAACAAATTGGGCCTTTGAATTCACATGTAGATTCCTGATTGGCTAGAAGTATCGAGTTCAGTAGGAGTACCAGAATTTTTCCCGGATTGGATAAATACAAGAATAATTGATAGTTGTGGTTTTTGATAATTTCCAAAAGTTGATTAACAAGAAATTAAATAAGAAAAATAAAATAGAGTTACATAAGTTGTTAAAATCGTTGTTAAATCTAACAACAAAACTTGACGTTAAAAAGATTTCTTTAGCAACTTTGTTAACATTCCTATTGTAACTCTATTTTGTAGCAGTTAACTAACATCTAAAACTTGATATAACATCTCCATTGTAGATGCTCTAAGTACCACAATAGTGGAGAAAACAAGTCAAGCAATTTACTCCATACAATGTTGGCACTTACAACCAGCCCTTCACATTCCACATTCACATTAATCTCTCCTACTTTGTTCATTGAAATTAATTTCAGATCATTAATTAGGTCGAAGGTCTAAAATGGAAAAATATATCATGTTTGAACCATATTACCCACAATTCCTTAATTTTTATGAAAATGCCTTGGGGAAGTGTGTGTACATATACACACACGTAGATGATTCCTTGTGAAATTCTGAAAAGGGAAACAAAGAGTCATTGCCACATACCAAACCAATGGCCCAACATATAGTTACTACTATTGAGTTTTCTTGAAAAAGTTTGCCTCATGTGGAGAAGAGACACGATAGTTGTCGGATTGTAGTTGAAACGTCATAGTTGAAATTAATCAGAGAAGATATATAAAGGAGGGGGGAACTAGTACCAGGTCTAATGATGAGATTCAAGAAAAGCTATTCATGAATTTTGTTTCAAGAGTATAAAAATTTAAATGGTGGACTTTCTTAAATTTTAACCTTAATTAATATCAAACATATGTTGATTGATTACGATCGATGATATCTATATATTAATAAAATGAGAGGTGCTGTGGTACAGTTTGACAGCAATTTTCCTACCCAAAATGCTTCAATTGGGGGCTTTTTGGTCATCTTGATTGGTTTGTGGTAACCAATGCGGTAACTTTGATGTTTATCCCTTCTACTTTTTGGTTTTTAATTTTTAAATTATCTCATCTTCATAATTCTATTTTATATTTATAATTCTATGTTTAAGTTTTCTTATCTTTATATTTTTAAATCTTCATTTCATTTCAATGTGAAAACAACAATCAAGAGCAGATTTATTCAAAAATTTGAGAATTGACTATGATATTATTATATCACATGGGTCTTGACGCACACAAATAAAGTTAATATAATTGATGTTTTTTATGAATTGAATACTTATATCATATAACAAAAATTAAAATAAAATATAACTATACTTGAAAGAAATAACAATTAATAATTAAGAATTTAAAAAAATAAAATTAAAAAGAAAATAACTACCCCTCTATGTAGTCTTCTCCTTATACGATATCAAGTTTTTAATTTTTTTAGCACATGTCAGGATCTAATTTTTCAAATCTTTATAATAAGTTAAATTATTTTAAATTATTCTTCCCGTGCATCACACGGGTGAAAAACTAGATTGAGTTAATTGCTTTCAATTTACTGTACATTATATTTATTGTAAGATGATGCCAATAGAAACGAAAATTTATTTTTACTTATTATTTATCATAATTTATTAAAACTAAATATTGATATTTACGTAGATACTTTAATAAGATGTCTAACCGTGTAACGCACGGGTGAAAATCTAATAATATATAGTTATACAAGTGATATGAAAGGCACTTGATTCATAAATTGAGTCAGCCTCCACAAATTGTGTGGATTATAAACTTTGTAACTTTTCATGGAAACACATACTAAATTATTTCAAGTCGATCCGGACAATCTTTGTCCACTCGTGTCCACCAAAGCCACTTCATATATGCTTCCAAAACTGAAGTCTATATCAAGTTTTTCACACTTGGTTGTTTTATGTTACATTAGAATTTCCTTTTTCTTTTTTTTTTTCCCTCTCTCTCCATTTAATTATTATTATTATTATTATTATTTTAAAAGTAAAGAACCTTTTAAAGATATTCGCTGCTTAAAAAAGAATCTTATTCAATTAAATACAACAAATAACATATATGAGCTGCAAGAAGAAAAATTCTCTCATTTTCAATTTGTAAGGTGGTTGTTTTGCCATGTTATCAATTTAGCGTGCTGTGATTCCACAAAAGGAAAACATAGATGCGTATATGGCACATAATTTTGGTGAAATAATAAGACACAAGTGTCATTGGACTCTCCTGTTTGTGAGCGTCTATGACACTTTTAGATAATGACAATCAATTTTTAAGAAACCCATAAATTCTTCTATAAAATTTCGTGGAGATGAATTATCTTGTTTGAGGAAAAACTACCACTTCAAACCCTACTTTAAATATACTACTCCAACTAAATACATGAAACTATGAAAGAAACAAAGAATGAAAATTACTAAACATTCAAATGACTAATGCCTCCGCTTTTTTGGTTCTATAATTAATTTCTTGCCATGATGCCATCCTCTTTTCCTTTCATTTTTTTTTGGCCCTTTTTGTTTTCCTGAAAGACTCTTTTCTTTTGTCTAGTGGTTCATATATTAAATAAGATTGAACGCTAATTTTATTATTATTGGTCCTCCCGATCTCATAGCCAAAATAATGAATCAATTAATTAACATGTAAAGAGTATAATCACCTCGATCAGTGAATTATAATTAATTACTCGCCACCGTAGACAAACTTATGGTTGATCAATTGGACCAACTTTCGCGCCCTTTGATGTGGTTATTCTACCCATATAGTTTTAAGTATCAAAGACGAGACTGGTTATGCGGTGAATGGTTATGCGGGATTCACGTCCATACCGATGGTAAATTAAGTTTGGAAGACTACATGCAACTAATAATCCTGAAAAAGGAAGGGAATGAATAGAAAAAAAAAATAGCATGCCGTATCAAAGGGGAATTTTGAGTCTATTCACAAGAGACGATTAGAAAGTCATAGAAAAATTTTAATTCAAATAAATTTTAGGTAAAAAGAAATTTCCCCATAGCCTACTACTTATGTGGTGTTCCAACTTCTATGTAAAAAACAATACTTCTATTAATTTTAATGTTCGTTTATATATGATGATCAGTCATGGAGTTGTGGAAACATTAAATATTTTGTGTCTCATATAAGAGTTGGGCATTGATTCAAATTAGTTTTGAATCGAATCACCTAAAATTTCTACACTCGGTCGAGAGAGTTCAAGTGTTCTCAGATTTTAGGTGAAGTGAACAATGAGAAAAGTTAGTTAATTTCAGGTTATGGTGGGGGTATTTATAGGAATGAGTTTCTATTAACGGATATCGCCTCTTTGTCATAATCGCTTATTTGATGTCCGCTTCATAATCTTCTTGATAGTCTATATCGTGGTTTGTTTGTTGTCCCTTATGTATGTTATCGTTTTATAGCAATTCCTAACCTTTCTTTGCCTATTTTACGAGCGACTCCTTATATTGATTTTGTAGTGACTTTAGAATACTAATTCTATATTCAGGCATCCATACACGCCACATTGGGTGTGGGATTTTGAAAAAGGAGTCCACGATCCTATATTTATTAGTTTACATCAATATACAATGAAATTCTAAAGAAAAAATGATGGTTTATATTAAAGAATCAATACAATTATAAATTACAAAACCTCTCTATTAGTTTCTTGAGAAACTACTAGTGGTTCTTACATTTTACAACAGTGTTGGTTCTTTAATATTGGTTTTTTATAACAACCCTAAATATATATATATATATATATATATGTGAATGTGTATGAATTTAAAAATTATGACAAAGAATAAATTTAATGTCCATGACCACGAAACATAAATTGAAAAACTACCATAATTTGAACCACACTCACACCCAACCATCCCCCCCCCCCAAAAAAAAAAAAGAAAAGAAAAGAAAAAATCCTGATCCACTACTATCTATGGGTTTAAAGAAGCCCTACCACCAGTGAAATACAGTCAAATATGATTCAATTCATGACTTGGCTGTTTCTCATTAGTAGTCGGGTTTCGTATAACCATGGAAAAATAGATCCGCTATCTCCCTCTTTGTATATAAAATAAAAAATAAAATCTACGAAGAGCCATTAGAAATGGGCCAAATGGCTTCATATTCAATATTTCTAAAATCATGTGATTCGAATTGTAACAATGGTTCTGCACTCAAGGTTTTGGACATGAAATTTGGGTTTGAATCACACGCATTCCTCCCTTCTGTCTCTTCCATTGATTAAAAAAAAATAGCATCCATTGCTGATGAAATGGCTAATCGACATTAATTTCATGTCCACGATTGGGCATCTAATTCCCCACTTATTAAATGTCTTGTTATAACACGCGACCTTTTCTAGGCACTATGTTGCTTTCGTGAATCGAGAGGATAGTTAAAAGAGAATTTTAAGCTTGTAATTTTTCAAAAATTTTAAAATTATTTTTCAAGTATTGAACATTTTGTATTTCACCACATTTAGTGACGTGCGTGGAATCAGATCTAACTAGCTTTGTTAGTTGTTACAATATTAATCATGTATCACTATTTGTACATATAAGACACATATTTGCTTAGTTTGCCTTCTATTTTTTTGCACCTTTTTTTTGGGGGCCCAAGGGGGGGGGGTTATCTCGGGACAGGCCCATTGTATATGTACACTATTTCTCTATCTCTCTCTTTTTTAATCAATACAAATTTAGCTGTAGTTTGAATTGTATCATAGTAATTAGATATTTCAAGTAAGAGGTTCCAAGTTTGAGTTTCAAACCACACATACCCTCCCATAATGTACCTCCCCTGTCCTATAGCCATCTCCCTCGTTGTATAAAGACAAATACATGTTTATCTTTATAATAATAAATAAAAAGAATAAAGATGATAGTTCAAGTGGTACCACCATTTGCCAAGATTGAGATTCGAGGTTGAGTCTATACCTCTTCTAATTAAAGTTGAGAAATTTCTAAAACTTTAGGAGTACTTACTTCATTAATTCACTATGGCTAAATCGAGAATTCATATATTGATTCTTTTTCTTGTTTTAAGAAAACCACACGGTGGTATATTTTATTAAAGGATAAAAGAGTACAAACCCCGTTCCAAAGGAATTGAGCAGTTCACATGTTGATTCAAGGGCTACAGTTTATTATTTAATTTGAGCCCTTTAACACATAAGTATTTGATTGGACTTGGAGTACTAAATATTTTTCCCACAAAGTCCCTCAATTGTAGCAAATAAATAAGTATTAATGTAAAAATATAGAATCTTGGAAGTTAAGAAACGTCGATGGTTTTCAATATGTCTCTAACTTTACGGTTTTTTCATGCAAAGTTGGCAAATTCTACAAGCAAAGGAGTTTGTGCCCACACAAGGCACAAGCAAAAGAAGTTGAAATTGGAATCCTTCTCACCTCACTCCACCCCTACTCCACCCCACCCCCACTAACAAGGACCCACAAGAAAAGAATTTTAAGAAAATTGAGAGAATAAAAAAAAAAAAAGACGAATCCATGTGAAATTTTAGAAAAGAAACAACAAAGAATTCTTGCCACATAATATTTTATACCAATCCAGTTGCCCAATGCATGATTATGATTTGAGTTTTCTTGGAAAGCTTGCTCCACGTTGAGAAGAGACATGATTGTTGCCGGACCACATTTGAAGCGTTTAGAGGCGACAAAATTAGAGAAGATAGCAGAGGAGAATAAGTTTAAGGTCTACTGTGAGAATTAAGAAAAGATGACTGCTCATGTATGAATTTGTTTCGACAGCATGAAAAGCTATAATAATATTTATATTAAAAAAGATGATTTTACTTAACTTTTAAGATGCTAATATATGTAATAATTACAATTTACAAGTGATGGGAAGGCACTAATTGATTCATAAATCTGAGTCATCCTCCACAATTTGAGTGGATAATAGACTATGTAGCTTTTCATGGCAAAAATACATACTATAAGTTATTCCAATCCATCTTGACAATCTTTGTCCACTCGTATCTGCAAAAGCCACTTCTTATGTTTCCAAAGCTAAAGTCTATATCAAGTTTTTGATTGTAGACACTTGGCTGTCTTTTCCATTTAGATTTTTCATTGTTTCACCTTTTTAAAGTAATGGACTTTTATAAGATATTCGCAACTTAAAAGGATCTTAGAATTTGGTATTATTCTGTAAGATTCTCGATTTGGCTAACATAATTAAATTAAGCACAACAGATATGATCAGTAAGAAAAAAATTAATTTTACGGTTCTCAATTAGCAAGGTTATTGTTTTGCCATGTTATCAATGTTAGGACATCATGATTCTAGCAGAAGTAAATATAGTTATATCTTGCACAAACATTGGTGAAATTAGAACACACGTGTTATCGACCTCTCCAAGCGCTCTAAGAGCATATATGTCCAGATAACAACATTCAAATTTTAAGAAGAATTCTGCTATCAACCAACCTTTTTTGTGCAAATACATCTTCGGTAGTAGATCTTTTACAATATCAATTCGGATTGACTATTTTCTTGTTTGCGGAAAAACCTAGGGCCACAATAGCCCTACTTTAGATATAGTTTCCAAATCTACTATGAAAAAATTGAACAACTGAATAAAAATTAGTACTAAACTTGCAAATGACTAATGGCTTAAGCTTTTTGGTTCTTTTCTAGTGGTTCATAACTTGTGATTTTCTATAGAAACCTCACCTCCCCCTAACGGAGCTCAATCTGCCACGTGGTAGTTTGAGCTCCGTTAAGGAGGAGGTGAGGTTTCCATAGTTGGACCACTCATAACTTTGGCTTTTTGTAGTGAAGCAGCCGGTAGATTTCAGACCTATAAATAAGTGGCTATCAATATATTTTGATCTAATTAATTAAATAAGATTGTATAAAATATCTTATCTATGGGTCCTCTCGATCTCATTGGCCAAAAAATGAATTAAATAAATTTTAGAAAAATTCTATTTAGGCAAATGAGTAGACCAAAAGTGTGACAAAATGGAAATGTGACACATGTGATAACCATTGATGAAAAGGTAATGTGATGTGCTGAAAAACAAGATGATGTCATATGTCAGTTTTACTTAAATTTTTGTATCTTATTTTGTTCAAGTAGCACAACTCTAAATTTTAAGGGTATAATCTTCTCGATCATTGAAATATAATTAGTCAATATCTTACATGATAAAAGGCATCATGGTGAACAAACTTTTGTTCGATCGATCTAATGGTGGAACCAACTTTTGAACACTTCATGTGGTTATTCTACCCAGTACCTAAGGTCTAAGTATAAAACGCGACACTGATTATGCGGTGTATAGCTATTGTCTCCTTCCATTTTCTAGAGACGATATATAGTCGATTCATTATCTAGACATGTCACCGTAGGAATTATATAATTTAAAGTTGAAACGAAAAATCGAGATTAAGGTACCCAAAAAAAAAGTAATAAATAAAAAGAAAAAGAAGAAGAAAAAGGAAAAGAAAATAAAGTAAAAATGGAGTTTTGGAGCAAAAAAAGAGATCGATTCATATATTGGCATGGTATTATAATTAAGTTGGAATACCCAATCATTAGTCAGTTAATTGGAAGTTATTTAATTGTATATACCATGGATCTATCTAGTTATTATTATGAAAAAACAAAGTTTAAAACTTTGTCTCGAACTCTCGTTATACGTCTAGTGAGATGATACAGCCAAATACGTCTTGTGCCTAAAATATCCTATTGGTTTAGATAATCTTAAAATAAGTTCGGTTTGTAAAAAAATTAAAAAAAGAAAAAAAAGAAAAAGAATACCACCCACCCCACCCCTCCTCCCCCTGCCAAGAACGACACTAAAATAGGGGAATGGGGAGGCTCAACCCCCCCTCTTTGGCCGGGGGAAATGGCATCATTTTGGCTGCTGTTCTTGGCAGGGGAAGGTGGCGTGGTTGTTTTCTGTTTTTTTAATTTTTTTATTATTTTTAATATTTTGAAATGTTTTATTTTTAAAATTAAAAAGCTAAAAGGTATAACAGTAATTTTATTGAAAAATTAACGGTAATATTGACAGCATCAAATAAGACATATTGTATGAAAAAATAATTAGAGACTCAACCGATTCTTAACTCAAAAGTTGTAGACGATTTGTGAAATTAACCCTTATGAAATCTAATCAACTTTTAAGGCAATATTTAAAATTTGGCATTGGACTTCCTACTTACAATAGTATTCACCATCGAAATTTTTTTAGAACTCAAAATTTAGCATTTTCATTTTTAAAATTTTATTTATTCTATCATTCTTACTATTATACGCAAAAGTTTATTCCGAACAATTTAAGAATAATATTCTTTGGTTCTACTTCAATTCTCTAGTAAAATCTTTTGGAATTTTCTATTAAATTCTTTGTTTCATGCTATGTTTAGAGACGGCCTTGAGGGTGTGTAGATGAGTACAATCACACACGGTTTCAACATCTTTGGGGCGCTGAAAAATTCTCATTTTTTCTTGAAATAAGAGAGATAATGATGATGTTGAAATGTGTATTCTAAACATGGGCTAAAGTTTTGAAAAAATTTTAGAATTTAATTTTTTTAAATTATTGGGGCACCATTTTTTAAAAAGGGTTTTATGAAAGTTCTTGAGTTAAAAATTATAATATATTTTAAAAAACCCTAGCTTACCTTTGATGGTCAAATTAAAGCCACAAGGTAAAAAATCAATCATACTACAAAGTCAAAAGTTATATAAAAATAAAAATAAAAATTGATAAAAAAAGTTAAAAAGGAAAAAAAGAAGAAGACAAATGAGGGGGACCATTATAGAGCAAGTTTTTAATGTGAAATACAATTATTGAAATATTTATATTTTTTTCAAATATAGTATATTTGGATAAATAAAAAGGGCACTATTTTATATAACAAAAATTATAGGGAGACATGAAAAATAGATATTATTAGGTGATATTTTTATGTGGCATACTTGTATTGAATGATGAAAAAGTAGTCATGTAATCATCGTTCAATGAATATGTGGCACATAAAAATGTTACCTATTAATGTCACTTATACATGTCTCCCTATAATTGCTCAATAAATAATTGTACACAACACATAAATTCTCAGAGAGCGTCCTCTACCTGTGTCCCAGTGCAAGTCTCAACCAAGTTTAAGACAAATTATGTATTTTGAAAAGAAGCCATTAAGGTGTCAAATTTTGGCTATTATTTACCATTTCCTCATTCCCTTCTTCCCATCAAAGAAATGGAATTATTGGGACAGCATATCTGCCTTCTAATGTGCGATTCTTTTCTTTCCATTACATGCTTAACACGCGGATTGACCAAGAAAAAAAAAATCTGTCCTTTTTGCATAATCATTTATTGTTCGAGTTTAACCTTTTCTAATTTACAATTGCGTACAAAATGCTTTCACACTTAGAAAAAGAATATATTACTTTTCTCGCCGTTTTGGACAATGAATATAATATTTTTCTAGTTCTTGGGATTTGTCTCAGTGTAACGTCGCTATTAATTGTTCATTCTGATAAGGGTTTTCAAAATTTGACTCGTTTTGTGTAATTTTATGTGCCTTCTCATTTAATGTGTATTAAGTTATTTAATTTAATCTCAAGCAAATCAATGTAAAGTGATGTTGGACCTAAATGGAAAATGATTAACATTTAGTAGTCATGATCATCAATTTTTTAAAACTTAAATAAATTAATATATTGTGAGAGACTTGGTGGAACTAATTCAATAATATGTTTAAAGAAATAAAGAATTATTTCTATAATTTCATGCAATCTAGAAGGTTTGTGATAATAGTGAAATAGGAAGAACAATGTTTGGTGGGAGGCTCGTTTCACCCACCAGCTACCATTTATGCTTCAACTTAAACACAAGTCACAAAACAATCACATTTTAACACTAGCGCGTATATATCTTTATAGTGCCACCCATTTATATAGATACGGGCTGCACGAGCCCAATAATTGAAACAGATTAATAGAGGAACTATTTTTTTTAATTGATTCATTTAAAAAGTAGGATTATCGAGTGACTCCATAAGATACCATCTATAGATATTAGAAAAATTTCATGTAATAATTATTAAGTATAACATTTCATGGGTTTGAAAATATGTAATTGTGATCTACGATCAACTATCAATTTAATTAGTTGTTAGCGTCATTTAATGTTACGTAAACTTTTTTTTTGACACATGATTTTATGTAAGAGTTATTTATCTAAAAATGACGGTATCTAAACTCTTACGAAAAATTTATCTTTACTTTCTTTATTTTTGGTATTTATATTTTTTAATTTGGTTTTCTAAAGAGAATGTTAATGTTGATGGTAAATTTGTAACAAGACAAATTGAAGGTAAACCTATGATCATTTTATATCATAGAATTTTATCCGTTATAAAAATAAAATAAAATAATTAACATGATTTTATGAATAATTCTCTTCAGACAAATGAGCAGGCAAAAAATGTGGTAAAATGAAAATGTGGTCTATATGATTACATTGATGAAAATGAGATGTGATGTATTGAAAAATAAGATCATGTTACGTTTTCAGTTTTGTGTAAGTTTTTGTATCTTCCGATCTTTCAAATAGCACAACTCGATTTTATTGATACCATAAAATAAAATATGATATAAATAAAAATAAAAATCAAATAAATGTGAAATTAATTATTATTATCAGCTCATAAATTGGGTAGCAATTTTGTCACTCATTCATTCTATAATTGGGCATGTGCTGGTGGCCGCTAATGTTCCCATGGTACCATCAATTGTACTACACTCTCAACATTTTTAATGCCTCGACTTTTGGACCACAATCTCGCTCGGTTATTTTTCAACGTGCGTTAATTATTTCTTTTGTCTTTTAACAAATCGTTAAAAGTTGTATATAATGAATTGCATAAAAGTCGATAAACATCTGTAATAATTAATGAATAATAACACGTTCTGTAACGTCGATGGTGCTGTTAACCACTAGCTTATATGGTATTGGGCACAATTTAAGGCTTGTAAGAATGATGATTATTTAAACTCAAAACAAATAACCTGATATAAGGATGCCTTTACAATCCTCTTTGATCACATGGTACTAATAAGTAATAATATGAACTTATAAAGTAGTAAATGATAAATAAAGTTAGAGGTATGTACATCTGACCGACTCAGTTTAATTTAGTATTTATAATTATAATTTCATATATGAACTAATATTGAGTATCGGATGCAAAAAAAAAAAGAAATATATATATATATATTGAGTATCAGTGGTGTTTTTTAGTTTTTGGTAATATTACTCATAATTAATATGCTATTAAACCTTTCCATTAAAAAAAAAAAGCTACTAAACCTCCCCACACCAAAAGAAAGAAATAAAAAAGAAAAAAAATGCTATTAAAGAATTCAATTACCATATAATATAGTAAGTTATATACTAATGAGGTGTATTAGTTCAAAAATTACTGCAATGTATATATTTTTATCTGGAAGACTAGAACCCAATAATTAGCCCAGTTTTGATCTAATCTAATAAGTCTTCTGGCGTAATAAGGTGCTAACTATTGATGCAGATGCGTAATATGTGGGAATGTGCTAATTATTGATGTGGACGAGAGATCTGTGCACTCGACTATTGACATCTGTTACTGGAAAAGGGTTGGAAGTTTTGTTATTAGTCCACTATTATTTTGAATATCTTAAACTTAATTTTCATTCAAACTCATTTTTAACCATATATTTTGTATTAAAATAATCTACATGCAACTATAATCTTCTAAAAATTACTTTTTTCAAGATCTATTCTACAAGAATCAAAATCATATACCCTTTAAAAGTAGAACGTTCAGTTGACACTTTATGACGCTACAACTTGATACAATTAGATTTGCCAAATTGTATTTGAATAAAAATGATTCAACTAATCGCCTAACTTTCTAATGAACTAGTCCCTCTTCCCTAGTAACGCTCCCCTATAGACAAATTAATATGTTATTATTACATCAACCGACTAAAGTGACCAATAGAGGATTAAGATATAAGAAATGTTATTTGTATATGCTTTTATATGTACAAAATTTGTACAATTCTCATTGGATTTACTTAAACGCCTTTGATAATATCTTTCTTCAAAAGTGAACTTTTTATGGGTGTGTGTAAATTGATGAGGGTGCTAGTACCTTATATATGCAAATTGCACTTTTCATGTGCATATCGCTAATTTTTATTACATTACCTCAATAGTTGACACAATAATAACCTATTAATTTGGTAGGATATCATTTTTATCATTCTCACCATTATCTAAAATAAAGAATGGTAACGAATAAGACCTACCTCAATTGGCGTTTTAGAATTTTTAATATTCCAGCTTCAATTCTTACTAATTGAGAATTTTGTGAGTTTTTCCAACATTATTGTTAATTAATTTATTTATTATTCACTCTGTGTTGGACTTATTTGAATGTAATTTTATATACCATTTGTACTACTCATGCTGCAAATTATATAAAAATGATCTCTTAACATATATTTATTAGACGCACACATAGCGAGATATTAGATTGTCCACATGTGAGTTATTTAATAATTTTCAGTCATGTGTCTTGTCAAATTTATGATGGGAGATGAAGACTAACAGATTATACTTGTGTATAATTTTTTTTTTTTTTATGAACAGAATTATACTTGTATACTTGGAAAAAGGAGAATGGTAAAAAAGAAAAGGGGAAAAAAATAAGAAGATAAATTCAAAATAATGTGAAATTGTCGGAATGTGGAATCAGCGGAAGCGGATTACTCGACCGATTTGACACGCAATATGCACATGCAGAATTGCATCGTATGATGTACGAATCTATACATACACAATACCTTTCCTTGTTATTTATATATATATACATCCAAACACCCACGCCCTTTTTTTCATCTTTTCTTTTTCATCTCTCTAACTCAAACCCTATCACTCTCTCTCTCTCTCTCTCTCTCTCTCTCTCTCTGTGTCGGTGTCACCCCCCACCAGCTGATGAAGAAGGGTTCCTTCTGATCCAAACATTTTTCCTCTCTCCGACGCGTATTTATATTTATATCTACGCATAATTTATTGAGGGTTTTTAGGGTTTCGGTTGGGGGGTCGATGTTTGTTCTATGATTGTTGGTGAGGAGTGCGTCGACGTTTGGGTTTTGAGTTGGACATTTAGAGAAGAGGGTTGTTATTATATGAGGGATTGGCTTAACCTTCTTAAGAATCATTCGACCAGGTGGGACTGCTCCTTTGCGATTCGTAGCCGGGGACGTTGGGGCAAATGCGGTTGAGTTTTTTGGATTAGTTTTCTTCCACAACTCTGTGAATTTTGAGTATTACCTTTGTTTGCCGTGATTGAATTTGAGTTTTTTTTTTTTTTTTTGGGAAAGTTAATTTTGTGGACAATGCAGCCGGATCATCATCGGAAAAAAGTGAGTTTCCACTTTCCTCCCTAGTCCCTTCTTCTCTGCAAAATTTTTATTGGGATTTTGTGGGAATGGAAATGATTGAGTTGTTACTCATGAACTTTAAGGGATTCAATTTGTGAGTTTCGCTACTGTTGGATCATATTTTAAAGAATCTATGATTTCGTTTGTATAAATCCATTGGGACTTTGTATTTTTAATGGAGAAAGAGGTTCTTCTTAAGTTTGAACTGCTTTTGGCCTCAATTGTGAACATTTCAAACTGTTTGGTAATTGGTCGTTAATAGATCGATTATGCGATAAGCTTTGGAATTTTTGTTGTTTCCAGATCTGTGTCGGTTACAGTTCTCATGCTGCGGCTATCCAAGAAATTTTTTTTTCTGATTTTGCTTGATTTCTTTTAGATTTTATGTTTCTTTAAATCCTTAGTGATCTTAATTGATGCCTTGTTAACAAAACTATGTCTTTTTCTCTTTATTAACATTTGGTTATGTTACATGTAGTTGGATATTATCCTCTTTCTTGGTTTGGTTTCTTTTAGTATCATCAAAGCATTTAATCAGTTTCTTTGGTCTTTTCCGGCTTGAAATTCTAAGTGGTATGAAACAGATTTTTGCTTTGTCTTCCGTGTTTCCTTCTATTTCCTGGCTTTTACTGCCGTTGAGTTTTATGTTTTGGAGTTATCTGCTTTACGCTATACTAGATCTTTTTGATTTTGAAATTTATGATCAATTTTTGTGCTTCACTGTTAGCACTATATAATCTTTCTTACTCTTTAGATGTTCTTATTATCATATATTTGTCAATTTCTTGATCATGTTAATGTTCATATTATCATATATTAGTCAATTTCCTCCCCTTAATGGATTTGTTTTGATTCTGAATGGTAAACTTTATTTATTTACTTTTCTTTATGATCGCAGATAGAATTTCTGTTGAATAGGGCTATGTTTTAGGAAAGATGCAAAGTCATGAAACTCAGAAATTATTTCCTCTATAAAATTGCCATCCTTGTATTTTTGCTTTTACCATTTGGTAACATTGTTTAGAAAGTGCCCGAGGCTAATGCCTGAAGTGCCTTGCTGCTTACCACTTTCATTGGTTCGTATTGAGGTTTACACCTCTCTCATAAACAAGTTCAAATGCTTTGGCACCTGTTAAAGCCTTTTTAAACACTGCTTAGAGAAGTACAGGGAAAAATTCATTAATGACACAGAAACATCTTGTAATGGGTGAAGATTCTTACATTAATAAAGTTACTTAAAATTAACACTACTAAAGTTCTGAGAATTTTTTCTTATTCATTGATTGATTTGTAAGAGCAATACATATGTCCCCTTCCATTCTAACGTCTAACCCTCTCTCTGTTGCCACAGAGCTCAACGGAGATGGAGTTCTTCTCCGACTATGGTGATGCAAATAGGTTCAAAATTCAGGAGGTCGTAGGAAAGGGGAGCTACGGTGTTGTTTGTTCTGCAGTAGATACTCAAACGCGTGAAAAAGTGGCAATAAAGAAAATACATGACATTTTCGAACATATTTCGGATGCTGCTCGAATTCTTCGTGAGATAAAGCTTCTCAGGCTTCTGAGACACCCAGACATTGTTGAAATCAAACACATCATGCTTCCACCTTCGAGGAGAGATTTTAAGGATATCTATGTTGTATTTGAGCTAATGGAATCTGATCTTCACCAAGTCATAAAAGCCAATGACGACCTGACTCGGGAACACTATCAGTTTTTTCTGTATCAGTTACTTCGTGCCCTCAAATATATTCACACAGGTTACATCCAGAATTCTTTTTCCTTTTATTTTTATCTGTATCATCTACATCCACTTTCCTTTTTTTTTTTTTTTTTGGGGGGGGTGAAGCATGAGAACTGATCAATTGACTAGTTTGCTGATCATGTTCAGTTTGTTTTCATACAAAAACTTTCATTCTTGTAACTAGAGATCTCAATTTGTGAAGTTCAATTATTTCTCTAGATCATTGTAGTCTTTAAGATAAGTCTTTACTTTACTCATTATCATTTTTATGTTTTACACTTCATGATCTTGAGTTATTGCGGGCTGGTGAATTTTGTGCTTCATGATTTGATGAAAAGAGTGTAGGCAATGGTGTAAAACTTTTATCTGCAGCTAATGTTTATCATCGGGATCTGAAACCAAAAAATATTCTGGCAAATGCAAATTGTAAACTCAAAATATGTGACTTTGGGTTGGCTAGAGTTGCTTTCAATGACACGCCGACAACAATATTTTGGACGGTAACTCAGAATCGAATTGTATCCATGCTTATTCTCCACTTTTTAGGAGTTGCAGTTTATAGAATTTCATTATTCAATTCCATTTGTCCACAGGATTATGTTGCTACAAGATGGTATAGGGCCCCAGAATTGTGCGGTTCATTTTTTTCGAAGGTATTACACTGGATCTTTCTGTGCTCAATTTTCAAGAAATGTTAAGGTGGTGTGCACACTATGATTTGCTATGCTTGTTTTCTCCCCATTACTCAAAAAAGTGTACATAAGGAAAATCTAAGTGATGCTTACGTGTCTCAATGAAGCACAGATATTACATATAGTGGTCTGGTTGATGGAAAAAAATATGATCAAAATGGTAGATTGAAGAAGAGGTTAATTGCTGAATTGTTTTATATGTAATACTACTAGATACCTGCACTTCTGATACAAAATGTTGTGAATGCTTCTGGATTATTATATTTATTTTTGAGGTTAACTTTCCAAACTTGGCGTCAATTATTTGATATCATGACGTCCACTTCAGTGGGCAAACCGAGCACTGGGAAAAACAACATTTATGCGTGGTTTGTTATCTTCTATATTTAAGTATGCTATAGTCCTATGATAGATTGTGAATAGGTAGTATTATATCCGGTTTTTGTCTGTCAGAAACTACAGATGCTAATATCTTCTGCTCTTTATTACATCTTTGCAGTATACCCCAGCAATTGATATATGGAGCATCGGCTGCATTTTTGCTGAGGTTTTGACTGGGAAGCCACTGTTTCCAGGGAAGAATGTGGTTCACCAGCTGGATTTGATCACTGATCTTCTCGGCACGCCTTCAATGGATACCATTTCACGAGTATGAATCAGCTCCTTCTTTTATTATATTGTTGCTTTTACACGTGGCTAATTCTGCATATTTTGCTGTTTCTAATTGTTTGAATCTATTCTTGGTTTAGGTGCGGAATGAAAAGGCTAGGAGATATCTTACCAGCATGCGGAAGAAGCAGCCTGTGTCCTTTGCTCAGAAGTTTCCAAATGCTGATCCTTTGGCTCTCCGATTACTAGAGAGACTGCTAGCTTTTGAGCCAAAGGACCGTCCAACTGCTGAACAGGTCTTACAACTTACTGCTTTTACTACAGAATAAGGAACACTTACTTTGACACTATAGGCCATTTGATTTTCTTTTTTGCTTGGTTTTGACTAAAGGTTCATTGAACTTCTGAAGAGGTATTTATGTCCCAAGTTTTTCTAAGAAAATTGGAAACATTATCGACCCTATGGCGTTTATGTTTATTCTTTTTGGTGCTTTTGTAATTATCTTAAATGCAAAAATTGATTTCCTTGACTAGTTTATTATTTGGCAAACAATGAGTTCAATTTGATTACAATCTCTATCCAATATAGATGTTTTACTGTTGCTATTGAGCTATGATATCTTTATGTTGATTTTCTTAGATTCCCCCCCTTTTGTGTTTATTCAGGCCTTGGCTGATCCTTACTTTAAGGGATTGTCCAGAATTGAAAGGGAACCATCTTGTCAGCCAATCTCAAAGATGGAATTTGATTTTGAGAGGAGAAGGGTTACAAAAGAGGACATACGAGAACTGATATTCTGTGAGATATTGGAGTACCATCCTCAGCTCCGTATAGATTATCTCAATGGAATTGAGAGAACCAATTTTCTGTATCCTAGGTGATAGTCTTTTTCTCTTTCCTTATCTTACTTCAGAAGTCTCTACATTTGAGCATATATATGTTTATGTGATTGTGTGCCTTTTCTTATTTGCAGTGCCGTTGATCAATTTAAAAGGCAGTTTGCTCACTTAGAAGAAAATGGTGGCAAAAATGGACCTGTGATGCCACTTGAGAGAAAGCATGTATCGCTTCCTCGGTATGCGCACAACAATGCTTTTATTTACAAACCTTTTGCAATATTCTACCGATCATGTTAATTATATCGAGCTGGATTTTCTTGAGACATCAACTGAATAAAAAACCAAAGGATAGAGAATATCAAGCTAGATTTTCAGCAGTATGAAAGATTACTTTGTTTGTGTATTGGTATCTGAAAGATTTTATAGTGAAATTAGAGTTATTATAGGTGCTCATGATGGTGTACATTTGGTGCACTAGGTGTTGATGTCTGTACCATGTTACATTATGTTCTTCATTGCTTTAACTCCAGTTCGTCTTACATTTCTGATGTAGCAGGGCATATTCTTTCCCTTAGCATTGATTTTTTATTTTATGAATTTCTGAAGGTCTACTGTTGTGCATTCGAGTTCAATTCCTCCAAAAGAACAACCAACTGTTTCTAATATAAAAGATCGGCAGAATAGTGAGGAAGCATGCAGTAGAAGCTCTAGAGATTCTGATGGACTTCATAATTGTCTATCAAGAACCTTGCAGCCACCACAGAGGATACCACATGGTACTTTTTGTATCAAAATTTGTTTTTGGGTCATTTTTAACCTTTGAGTTGTCATTTAAAACATTATGCATTGGTGACATCTTTTAATTGTTGGAAACGACTTATTTCAGCCAAACCCGTGCATGTTGGTGCGCAAGTTTTGCCTTATGAGAGTGGAAACATCATCAAAGAAACATACGATCCAAGAGCTTTAGTCAGAAACAGAGTCCTATCTCCCCAGGTTATCCCTTTGGCATACTGTTACCACAGAAATAGCACGGGGAAACAGGAAAGATCTGTACACGAGACGGCGGTGGAGTTGCCTAAACCTTGTAAACAAATACCACATTGTGGCATGGCTGCAAAGTTAGCTCCGGATATTGCCATTAACATTGACAGTAACCCATTCTATCTGACACGGGCAGGAGTGACAAAGGTGAACCCTGTTGACGATAGAATCAATGAAAGGATCACAATAGACGCAAATCTGCTTCAAGCAAAAGCTCAATATGGTGGACTTGGTGTTGCAGCTGCCACAGCTGCAAATGTTGCCGCTCACCGAAAAGTAGGCATGATTCAGTATGGTATGGCAACAATGTATTAGCATCTGGAAAACTTTATTGATGGCCGGGGCCAGAGGAGCTAGTCCTGTTTCCCGTGGGGCGCGCTGATGACTGCAGGGGGTAAAATGGTGGAGTGTGGTCTTGGGCTGTACATTCAGTGAGGTGGGGTGGTCGTTTTTAAAGTCTTGAGAACTCTATATTTGGGAATCTTGTTGAAGTTTTCTTTGGGTTTGGGATCTATAATGTTAGTCAAATCATACAGTTTCAATATCTATGTGATGGGTCTCTTTCCCCTGAAATCCTCCACGCCCTCCCCTCCGTCTCTCGAATGTAAATTTTGCTCAGGAACAGAAACTCAGCTGGAGAATGAGCCCAATTTAACTTATGTTCAGTTCGTATGAACCTTCTTGCTTTGAACTCTTGAGAACTACGGGGATTTGTCTCTGTAATAGTGTAAGAAATACTACACTTTTTGAATTTAAATGTTACGGAATTACGTTATATATGCGTGTCGCGTAACATTGAATCCTGCTCTTGTATTGTGGGGTTGGCCGCGTGAAACGACCATTTGAATTTAACCTGTGCCATGGTAAAAAAGTAAAGATTGTCAATTACACTTGCACCTGGAAAAAAATCCTGGTGCAAAGGAAAGGTGAGTTTATAAATGGATAAATGGATTTAAAAATTTAAATTTTGTATAAGTATATTTAATTGTGTCATGTTGAGGTAATATTAAAATGATATGGAAGTTCGCATCATATCAAATATGTGGTCATGTGTTTAAAATTTGAAATTTAAATTAGTTAATATATGAAATTGATTTTTAAATATTACCAAACAAAGTGTTATAAATCTATCTTGTGTGATTTTATATTTGTGGATGTTTGCAATCACACTCTCCTACTTTTTGGAATTTCAAATTTGAATGTAGTGAAATCAATCACAAATCCATTTACGCGTAATCCATCGGTTTTCTTTGAGTTCCAATCTAACACCATATGACCATGTAGCGTATAACGTGACACGACACATGGGAAATCACAACCATGTCTGTATGACACCAGATGGTGCCATATATATGATTTTATATGATTTTTAGGTTTTCTTTCACTTAAAGTCTTACTCGCACAAAATTACATAATTGCCTCACAATAAGTTAATGAAAATGGGATATGCTATTTGTACTCATTACCACTGTTGTATTATTATTCTTGCTTTTATTTTTCTGAGATAACGTTTGCTTCATAAAAGTATAATTTTTCCCAATAAAAATTTTTTAAATATACTCATATCATATGTTAATTTTTTTAATAATCAATTCTAGTTCTTCTAATTTCGTTTCTAAATCAATTATAAACCTTTGTACTTCAAGTATAATTTTAGGCTTTAGCAAATAAAGGATTTGTTTCGTGATTAGATGTTCTTAGTTTTCTATCTTGTCAGATCCTCTTAACTCGCTTTTTTTGTGATTAAGTTGGATAAATATTTCTCTTTTTAATTCAATAAATTTTTTTTTATAATACTGGGGTTCTATGTTTATAAGGGGTTCTACAAAGTACCGCCTAGACAATTAGACATCCAACCCGTAACCTTACAGCTCTTATTATGCAATTCATGAACTAAGAATACTAGACAATAACAAACAATTATGAAAAGGGGAAATTACACAATTTACTTGCAAACTTAAACTTTCCCAAAAATACTTTTTTGTATTTTAAATTTCAGAAATACTTGATTATTTTTATTTATTTTTTATTTGTTTTGTTTATTATTATTTAATTAACTATTAACCTAAACCCCACCACCCCACCTCAATCCCACACCCAGCCCAACCCAGCCCACTCCTGGCTAGCAGGAGTTTGGCCAGTTGCCAACAGCCGAATTCCAGCAATCGATCGCTGGATTCTAGAAGCCGGTCATCGGATTCCGGTGAATTTTTTTTTTTTTTTCTTTTCCTATTTTTGTTTCACTTCTTCCTTGCCCCCTTTCTAAATTTTTTCTTTTTTCTTTTTTTTTCCAGCAATGTTGTTGGAATTTTGTTTTTTAATTTTTGTTTTTGCTTTTCTTCTTTATTTTTCCTTTGTTTTTTTCTTGTAATAAATTTTTTTAACAAAGTTTGCTACAGGATAAACAATATTTTCATGTTCAAAGGTTTGTAACGTGTGTAACACTTTGTGTTATTGCATAACAAACTATATTACTTGTATAACAATCTATGTTATTAAGTAATTTGTATTATTTGAATAACAAGTTAATGTAGAATATATGGTAGAACAAATTGAGGGAGAATTAGATCAAAGATCGGGTTGAAATTTAGGTGTTTGGCATTCGGTATCCGCATTGAGCGTATAATAGCTTCCCGGAAGCGAAATAACGAGGCTACGTAGGCTTATCTTGATGAGCACTATTAGTTTTCGACATTCGTGGTCGTTTAATACGATTTTCTATTTTTATATTTTTTGACTTCCTTTTTTTTTAAACAATAATTCATTATTTTATGTTTTTTAACCTAAGGCTTGTCTACGACTGTTTAAATACTACTCAAACTTGTTTTCATCAGTCATTACTTAATAAAAGCCCATGTTCTTTGTGTAAGAAACTATGTTATTTATATAGCAAGTTATTTTATCTGCGTAACAAATTATGTTATTGGTATAGCAAGCAATATTATGCTTAACAAGTCTTGTTATTTGAATAACAAGATATGTTTTGTGTGTAAAAATGTATGTAATTAAATAATCTATGTTATTTTTTTATAATGTAATAACCTTTGTTATTTGTTTAACAAGTTATGTTATTTTTAAAACATCCTAAATTATTTATTTAACAAGTTATGCTATTTGTGTAACAACTAACGTTAAAATGGTATAACATAATTTATTATATGAATTGAAATGTGAAACAATTGATACTATATAAATTTAAAAATAAAAATGATTAAAAAGAAAAGAGAGAAAACAAAGAAAAAAAAGGGGAAATAAGAAAAGGAAAAAATTAAAAAAAGGATAAATAGAAAAATAAAAGTAAAATAGAATAAATGAAAAACAATTTTAAAAATTCTAGCCTCCGGATTCCGATCGCTTGGTTGACGGAGTCTAGTCGGTCAACTATTCACCAGCGGCGGGGCTGGAAATAAAATAATAAAAATGTAAAAAACAAAAACATACATTGTTATTTCGATAAATGCTAGATAACATGCTATGTTATCCAATATTTATGAAATAAGTAAACATTAGAAAGTATATAGGTAAATATCAAAATTCCCCAAGTAGTAAACCTGACTATCTTTGTGGGAGGTACCATGGTTTTGTTAGATGACGTGTGGAGTCTTTGTACTCTGTGTGTGCGTTGTGTTTCAATTAAAAAAAAAAGTTACAATCTTGTCGCGATGTATATTGTATGGTTTTGCACTTTTGGTGTTCCATACTTTGGTGATAGATCCTACATGACTTGTAATGACATGTACACTATTTTGTATGTAACAAAATTATCATGATTTTGTTAGATGACCTGTGGTGTGAGTCTTTGTGCCATGTATACATTGTGTTTCTGTAAAAAAAAAAAAATATATATATAT
This sequence comes from Nyctanthes arbor-tristis, assembly GCA_963692815.1. Classification (NCBI taxonomy): domain Eukaryota; kingdom Viridiplantae; phylum Streptophyta; class Magnoliopsida; order Lamiales; family Oleaceae; genus Nyctanthes; species Nyctanthes arbor-tristis. The sequence continues at coordinate 44,525 of CAVNYN010282164.1, forward strand.
ATAAATATATACAATCTTGTCATGATGTAGCTAGTGTGATGGTGCGCTTGTGGTGTTACATACTCTGATCTTATATCCCACATCGCTTGCACAACATGTGGGTATGTGGTATATATACTATTCTAAGTCTAACAAAATTAACATGACTTTGTTAGATAACGTGTAGTTTATCTATTCCGTATGTGCTAGGTGTGTTTCTATGGATAATATATATATATGTACATATATAAAAAAGAAAGTAGAAGTAGTCTGCGCTACCGTTGTACATTAATTTTCCCTCAAAAACTGTATTTTATGGGGATATTTTAGACTTTTATTGTTTATTGTGGTAATTCTTGTGGTTATCTATATCTTTATTGTTCTTATTTAAATTAGTTATTTCACCTATGCGTTACACGGGATGATAATACCAGATAATATAAACAATTCAAGAGGATTACACATGATTGTATAAAAAAGATTTTAAATTATAATATTTCATCGTTGATGTATGTGTGTAAAAATAATATAGGTGATACCCGTAATACGATATATTTCATTAATGAAGATAAAAAATAGTCTACAAAAAAAAAAGAAAAAAGAAAAAAAAGAAAAAGGAAAACATTGAAGAAAATTTTTAGAGTTTGTATTAGACTGCACGTGTGAATTTTTGAAATTTGTATTAGGACTGCCAGTGTATAACACACAAGAAAATATATTACATCCGAGAAACATAGCTTGAATACATAATGAAGAATAATACATGTATTGCATCATTTATAGTAGAATTTGCTATTTGGCTATTGTTAACACAAATCATAATTTTCAAACCTTTTCAATTTACAACCCTCGAAATATCTATATAAAATTGTCTATGAGTGAAAACTAACATTTTCTACAAAATGCACGTGTGATCTATTGCCCCATTTGTTTTTTTTTTCAAACTTTTCTGATATATATTAGTGATATCAAGTTTTCCTTAACAGACACCTTCTACAGATTAAATATTTTAATATGTTAATATAATTTAGTCAATATTTAAACAATTAAACCGACATGACCAATTCAATTAGAAAAATTAGGAATTGGCGAATACTAGAACCAATCTGGAAAGCAATTCGACATTGCTAGATAAATACGGATACAATTCATCAGTTTATAATAAAGTTTTTTCAATTATGATCCATTAAAATTTTAAACTTTCTGAAAACCCTTCTCTGAGTAACTTAATATAGGCATACATCCTCAATTCTTTTCACTAAATAACTAATGTGGGATTATCTTTCTATACTCAAAGTCACATTATCGACTACCTTTAAAAAATGAATAAAATTTGAACCTTTTTTAATGAAAAATCTATGTGGGAATTCAATTATAACGTCAAAAAGTCACTTAATTGCACTTTTATTATGCAGTTTTGCTAATTATTTAACAAATTTATAAATTTTAACATTTATTTTTTAAGTTTTCGATTAAAATTGGTTCAACCTCGATTCTACCCGATTCGACTTTTTAAACCTTGAACTCTTAGCTTTTCCAGTTCGATGATCGGTCTGATTTTCTGAATATTAGTGAATACTAGAACCAATCCGGAAAACAATCCGATGGTGTGAGATAAATACGGATATGATTTACCGGTTCACAATAAACTTTTTTCAATAACGATCAATTAAAATTGTGAACTTTTTAGAATCTCAAGGCCTATAAGTTACGGCCCTATTATGAATAACCTTTCTCCAAGTTATAGGCATACGTCCTCAATGTTTTTACTAAATAATCAATGTGAGATTCCTTTTCTATGCCTAAAGTCACATTTTCAATGGCTCTTAAAAAAGAAACAAAATTTCATCATTTTTAATGATAAATCCATGTGAGAATTCAATTATAATGCCCAACAATCACTTACTTGTACTTTATTGAGTTTTGCTAATTATTTGACAATTCTGTAAATTAATTTTTTAAGTTTTTAATTAAAATTGATTTGACTTTTGTTCGACCCAATTCGACCTTTTAAACCTTGAACCGTTAACTTTTCCAGTTCGATGACTGATCCGATTTTCTAAACATTTGCGAATACTGAAACCAATCTGAAAAGCAATTTGATGTGTTAGATAAACATGGATACAATTTACTAGTTTATAAAAAAAATTTTTCAAAAATGATCTATTAAAATTTTGAACTTTTTGGAAGCTCGAGTGTCACGAATTTTCTTTCATGCTTTATTGCAATTTCACTTGTAAATTTAAGGCTGATTTTTTTTTTTTTAAAAACAACTTATGTCTCAACCCTCATTCCAGCAGAGTCTTGAGATGTTAGGAGAATCGTTCTAAAATTGAAGTTGTTAATCTTGTTCCTTGATCTTTCTTAAGTGATAATTTTGATTAACATTTTTTTTATTATTATAAAGCTCGATCTTTATTGGATGGCTTAAATGACTTTTATTTATTTCCTTCTTCCACTAATGGGGTTAAATCGATTAAATCATATGTCAATATAAGGTGAGACTAAATTAGAAAGTGTCAAGATTTGATTAATTAGAGGGTCAAGACCAAGTTCATGAAATATTGTAACTTGGAACGTGGTCTCGACGCTTCTGTCTACTGTGCTCAAGACTTCCTTATGAAAATAGAATACGCAAGATGTAGAGTATCAACCACAGAAACTTTTGGGTCTCAACACTTTGTTCAGAATCAGAATGACAGATTATTAGACATTTATTTAGCTCTGTTTTATTCTTAGTTTATGTTTCCTTTTTCTGATTATTCCATCCAATTATCATCTCAACATGTCACAAACCTCATATAACTTCATGTTAAATAGATAACAATCATACTTGTTACATGGGAGTGATATGGAAGAGGGTCACAAAACACAATCGAAAATCCCCTTCTTCCACTTTCCATCTTTACCTAATACGCTATTTCATCATAATAAAATAATGATCCGACCATAAACATACTACCACCCATACTTATATTACTAGCATCCATTAGTTAGCATAACAACTTATTTACATAACCATAACAAATTTATTTAGAAGTTCCACTTGTTAGTGTTATACTCCTCGGCGTACAAGAGGTCTAGGTCCTCATCGAAGTATTCGATCTTCATTATATTACAAAAGTAGTAATATAATGATGGTAGCCCGGGTTGTCTTCATACATTCCCCACCAATCCGTATCGTGAATGCACATAATATGACCATCCTCTGGTGAGATGACCCAATAGCTTTGCTTAATTTCAAATATCTTCCTCCCCAACATCTATCATGGAGATAGGGAAAATGGTGAATATACAAGTATTCAGTGAGTAACAAGTTTTTAAAACAAGACTTTAAATAAACATTTCATAAACTTTTGGGCCCTATTACATAATATGAAAATTACCTCATGAGCTCATCATAAAACATATCATTTATAGCATTATCACAGGGGATCATCCGATCGGAATAACTTACATCATAAATCATAATCATTCATCATCATCATAGTGACACCGTACATAATACTCTCCGGTGTCATGGAGTATATGTCAATTGATCCCAAAACATAGCTAGCTTTCATCATAAACATAGTGAGGTAATTCCATATATGTAATAAAAATCTTTCTTTATTCAAGGAAAACATATTCATAGAAAACATATATCCTACACGACGTCTTCCGATCTTGAAAAAGTTAGATACTACTCACTATTATTGTGCTCACATAGTCAAAGATTCACCTACATTCACAAACATTCAAATCATAAATAAGCTTGTATTCTGTCTGTCCAGGTGTTGAGATCAGAATTACAGAAGGTCTCAACGCCAGATTCTGCAATAGCTTATTTTGGCGGATTTCAGTGATTTCTTTCGAATTTTTCAAAGTATGATAAATCATTTTCTCCTCTAATCTTACTGCACTAAATGAGCATACTATTACTATCAATAAAAGAGTTCAAGGCCTTACCTCCTTTAGAGAATATCTTCCAAAACTCCTCTTTTTGCTCTCTTTTCACTTGTCTTTTTCACTAACTTTTTGTGGGGTTTCTTTCAAGTTGGTTCAGATATTTATCAAAGGAGAATGGTGGTTTTTGCCCACGGTTTTGGCTCATTCTTTATACTAAAAGAGGGTGGTTTTAGGGTTTCTTGCCCATATGTCTTCAATACATGTGAAGTTGATAAAGTAGCAAGCTTAAATTGGGCAATAAGGGAGGCTAAACTTTTGGGCATATGATTACCTACAGTTAGGTGAGATCACAGAACTTGTTTTTTCATGCAATTAACAGATTTGGAATCCATTTTGAAATCCACCAAACCTCAAACAAAATATATGTCTCATGTGGACTTTTTTACACAATGATTTGAAAGTAATAGAATAATTATTTTTACAAAGAATAAAGTTGTTCTTATAATATCCATATAAAAGTCTAAGTTTGGTGTGATAATCATTTTCAAATTCTCGTCCAAGGTATTTGGAAATTAGCCTCGAGAATCGCTTCCCAAGCTGTATTGTTTTTCTCAAAATTAGACAGGTCTCAAGCACGAACTTCTTGGACTGTCGAGACCTAAGGCTTATTCTAAAATTTTCTTATATCCTTTCTTTATCTTTTCTTTTATTTTTATTTAATTCTCGTCAATGATTATTTATGTCGTCATGCCACGTCGTAAAATAAGGTCGGGTCGTTACATCAAGGCTTATAAGCTAAGAGCCTATTATACATAACTTTTCTCTAAGTAACTTAATATAGTCATATATCCTTAAATCTTTTCACTAAAGAACCAATGTGGGATTTCATTTCTATGCCCAAAATTACATTTCCAAAGGCTCTTAAAAAAGAATAAAATTTCAACATTTTTTTAATTGACAAATCTATATAAGAATTCAATTATAATGTCCAAAAGTCACTTAATTGAACTTTTATTATGGAGTTTCATGAATTATTTTACAATTTAATAAATTTTAGCATTTATCTATTACGTTTTTAATTAAAACCGGTTATATTCGATTTGAGCTTTTGAACCTTGAACGGTTAGCTTTTCTGATTTGATGATAGATACTTTTTTTTTTAATATTGACGAATACTGGAACCCTTCTTCAAGTAACTTAATATAGACATATATCCTCAATTCTTTTCACTAAGTAATCAATGTGGGATTTTATTTCTATACTCAAAATTACATTTTCAATGACTCTTAAAAAAAGAATAAAATTTCAACTTTTTTTTACTGACAAATCTGTATGAGAATTCAATTATAATGTCCAAAAGTCACTTAATTATGGAGTTTTGTGAATTATTTTATAATTTGATAAATTTTAGCATCTAACTATTTAGTTTTTAATTAAAACCGGTTATACTCGGTTTGACCTTTTAAACTTTGAACTGTTAGCTTTTCCGGTTCGATGATAGATGCCTTTTTTTTTTAAATATTGGCGAATGCTGGAACCAATCCGAAAAGCAATCCGGCGATGTGAGATAAACACGAATATGATTTACTAGTTCACAATAAACTTTTTGTTTTTCCAATAATGATCAATTAAAATTTTAAACTTTTTGGAAGCTCAAGACCCATAATCTAAGGTTCTATTATGCATAACCTTTCTCTAAGACGCTTAATATATGCATATATCCCCAACTCTTTTCACTAAATAATGAATGTGAGACTCTATTACAATGCTCAAAGTCACATTTTCAATGACCATTAAGAAATGAATAAAATTTTAACATTTTTTAATGACAAATCAATGTGGGAATTCAATTATAATACCCAAAGGTCACTTACTTGCTCTTTTGTTGAGTTTTGCTAATTATTTGACAATTTTATAAATTTTCGCATTTATTTTTTAAGTTTTTAATTAAAACCAGTTCAACATTGACTCGACCCGATTCAACATTTTAAACATTAAACTGTTAGCTTTTCTGGTTTGATGATAGATACGGTTTTCTAAACATTGACGAATACTGGAATCAATCTGAAAAGTAATTTGATGGTGCGAGATAAACACGATACGATTTACCAGTTAACAAAAAACTTTATTCAATAATGATCTATTAAAATTTTAAACTTTTTGGAAGGTCAAAACCCATATGCTAAGATCTTATTAAGAATAACCCTTCTCCAAGTAACTTAGTATAGGCATACATCCTCAATTATTTTCACTAAATAACCAATGTGGGGATTCCCTTTCTATGCTCAAAGTTGCTTTTTCAATGCTCTTAAAAAATGAATAAAATTTCAATATTTTTTAATGACAAATCCATGTTGGAATTCAATCATAATGTCCAAAAGTCATTTAATTGCACTTTTATTGAGTTTTGCTAATTATTTGATAATTTTATGAATTTACCATTTATTTTTTAAGTTTTTAATTAAAACCGGTTCGACTTTGGGTTCGATCTGATTCAACTTTTTAAACCTTGAACTGTTAGTTTTTCTAATTCAGTGATATGTCTGATTATCTTAATATATACGAATAATGGAACCAGTCTGGAAAATAATTCAACAGTGTGAGATAAACACGGATACACCGGTTCACAATAAACTTTTTCTTCAATAATGATCCACTAAAATTTTTAACTTTTTAGAAGTTCAAGGCCCATAGGTTAAGACCCTATTATGAATATTCCTTCTCTAAGTAGCTTAATATAGGCATACATTCTCAATTTTTTTACTAAATAACCAATGTGAGATTCCTTTTTTATACTCAGAGTTATATTTTCAATGGCTCTTAAAAAAAAATAAAATTTCAATTTTTTTTTTAAAATGGTGAAGATCTAAAAATTTTAAAATCAAATGTTCTTTTTCCATATTATTTTAGGTAAAAATTAATTTATTTCAGTTATTTAATTAAAATCGGTCCGATAACCTTGCATCGTTTGCTTTTCTGGTTCGATAACTAGTCCGGCGTTCTGAACATTTGCAAATATTAGAACTAAATTGAAAAAAATCTGATGGTGTGAGATAAAGATGAATACGATTCATCAGTTCAAAATATTTTTTTTTAAAATAACGATCTATTAAAATTTTAAACTTTTTAGAAGCTTAATACTAATAAGTTAAGGCCTTATTATGAATAACACATCTCTAAATAGCTTAATATAAGTATGTACTCAATTCTTTTCACTAAATAACCAATATGGAATTTCCTTTCTATGCCTAAAAGCACATTTTCAATGACTCTTAAAAAATGAATAAAATTTCAACTTTTTTTAAACGGTAAAGATAATAAAATTATAAAATCAAGTGTTCTTTATCTACATTATTTTAGGTTAAAATTAATTTTTTTCAATTATTTAGTTAATATCGGTCTAATGACCTTGAACCATTAGTCAATGACATGTTCGATTTTCTGAACATTAGTGAATACTGGAACCAATCCAGAAGCAATCAGATGATGTGAAATAAATTGAAACAAAAAATTATGAAAATCGGTCGAAAATATAACTGCTCGAGATAATGAATGGAAAGTTTGAATGTAAAGTGAAAGAGATTTGAGAAATCTTAGATAGGATGAATTTAGGATGAATTCTCTATTGGAGGAATGAATGAAAATCTAGATAAAGAAAGTGAGATATTTCTAGATAAAATGAAATCTGATTTGGTTATTGTGATTAAAAATTGGAAATTATAGTGATAATAATAAGCTAAATCAAATATATCTATAAATAACATATAAATTAAAATAAAAATTAAAAACCTGTAATAAAGAGAATGACCAAGATTGTAAGATAAAGTGAACGGTCGGGATGACTTAACCCGATTTAGCAAGTGCAAAAAGGGCGGGAAACGGTAAAATGGAAATTATTCTGCTTTTATGTATAGATGATAATAGATCATAGATAATAGATTGATTTGATTAGATTTGATTATTCTGATTTCAATTTTCCCATATCTTCTTCTATCTTCAAGAAAAGATTATAGTTTTTATGATAATATGTTTCATTTAAAATTACTGATCGACGAATTTGATTTAATTTTTTTGATAGGAAAAATGTCTGAGATTGGAAGGGCTCCCCATTTCACCGATATTTATACATAGTTTTTGTTTGAATTTAATATCTTATGTTGTCTTTTATAATTTCTTTTCTTATCCCTTTAATTATTTTCCTAAATATTTTAATTTGCCCAAATATAACATTATAGTTTAAGTAGCTCACATATGAAATAAATTTGATTAACCTGATTCTAAATATGGAACAATTTTTATATATTTATAATTAATGTGTGACTTCATACATATATACTTGATTATATTCAAAAACTTAAATTAGGAATGAAAAATATCTATTAAAAGTATTTGGATTCTGAAACGAAATCAAGTAAATAACGATGATATTTATATGATAGGTTACTTTTTTTTAATAATTTTGAATTGCTTGGTCTACTTGACTTACGTCGTATTAGTTTACTATTTTATTAAATAGATTTTTATTAAATAAATATTGGAGATAATTTAAATAATTGTTACGAATTATCAATAATCTTATCATTTGTCAAACATAATTAGTTTATTTTAGATAAATACATTTATCATCTTATTATTATAACTATTTATTTTGAAAATTCTCCTTAAAAAATTGGACTAAATTATATCAAGTGCTTACTCACTCACTCAATAAATAAATAAAATAATTTATGATTAATAGTTTATAATTAACATTTTAAAGTTTATAAAATATCTATTAAAATATAATTACTAAGTAAAATAAAATCTTTATTTCTTGAGGTCACATAATTACAATTCATATCTAGTTTAAAATTTATAAAATATTATCGTTGACAAGTACTTATAATCATATATTATTTAACCTTACGCATTATTCATTATATATAATTTGTTTTTGTTATCCGTGTAACACATAGTTAAAAATCTAGTAATAATAATTAAAAAAAAAGTTGAATGGTAATATTATTCCACTGAAAAAAAAAGGTGGTCCTTGACCTTTCTCCACTTGCTGCCAACAATCTCAAAAAAAATCCAATTTTTTCTCCCTTAAAAAAAAAAGTCCAGTTTTTCTCCAGGCCAATCCGTTGCCACCAACCAAAAAATCATTTCACTTTTTTTTGTGGTGGAATCAGAAACCCTAATCGCTCTCGCCCTACGCATTTCTTCCTTTGGAACTGAGCACAAAGGGAACGATTTAGGGTATAAGGAGAAAGAGAGAACTCGGTATTATTCACTTCAGGGCACCGATCGTGTTGCATTGATCTCTACAAGGTAATTCGTCTTCTTCTGTTCTTCGTCATAGGTAAATTCCAGATTTATTTATTCGCCTGACGATTCCCGTGAAGGATGTAAAATGGGGTCCGGCTTCATCGCTCTTCTCTTGTTCTAGCCCTGGCAATTCGATTTCATTTATGGTTTTCGTCGAATTTCAGCGTGTTTTCCTTCTTTGAGTGTCCAATCGTGTTAGTGATTCTTTTATTTGTTTTGTTGTTGTTTTAATAGGGATTTCTTATGGCGGACGAGTCGGTGATCAACGGCGACTTCTCTGATGATCGGACTGTGGAAATTAGTGGAGATGAAACTTCATCTAAAATATCTGGTCTCACTGAAAAGATTGCTGGACTAGAGCAGCAGAATGAGAAAATAGTTTCCGAGAACACGGAACATAAGAAAAAAATTGAGGAACTGACGGCTTCTATTAAAGATTTGGACGGGAAGAATGTGGAGTTAAAAGAACAGGCTGAAAATGCCGAATCTGAGAACAAGACTCTTCGGACGGTGGCGGCTCGGGCTGCAGAGTTGGAAGGTGATGTTGCTCGCCTGCAACATGATTTGGTATCTACAATGACTGATCTGCAAGAATCAAATCTTGAGTTATCAGAAACGAAAAAGGCATTAGAGGAGAAAAAAGCAAGGGAGAGGGAGGATGATCTCAAGCTGGCTGCAATGGAGGCAATCAAGAAGGAGAGGGATTTATTGATGGTGAAAGTCAATGAACTAGGGGAGAATAATAGTAATCTTAGAAATGAAATGGAAGGGAAGGAAAAAGAAATCCAAGGTTTGAAGAAGAAAGTTGAAGAATTGGAAGCCTTGGTGGGAATGAAAGCGGGATTAGAGAAGTCGAAGACTGCCTTGGAAAAGAAGGTCCAAGAAATGGAAGGGAAACTTGGGCATTTGCAAAGTAAATTGGATGAAGAAGTGAACCTGAAGGAGAACCTAATTGCAGAAGGTGTTAATGGAGACATTAATAGAGACATCATGGTTGGCGAGGAAAGCAAGGGGTCTATTGGTTGTCTGAAGGGAAGGGATTGGGCGGTAATGGTGGGATCTGCAGTTGGTGCTGCTTCAGTGTTAGGTATTGCTTGTTACCTTCGACATGCTTCGCGTAAGCAGTAATTTGGATGCACACGAATATGCAGGTATTAGAGGTTGGGAGGAGTTCGATTCTAACCCAAGAATGAAGAGTTTTCAATTTTGATAAGTTTAACTTCTTTTGTCTGTTTTGGGTTTCTATTACTGAGTTTGGTTTTCGTCTTATGACAGTATGTTTTTAATAATACTATTGTTGGATAGTACTGCAAAAATATATGTTTTGTTTTGAAACCTTCAAGCTGAGAAGCTATTGTGGTGATTATTTTGAAATTTACTAAATTTTGGATCTTGTGAACTCAAATGTGGGCTAATCATTTCTGAGTTTGGTTTGTGGGGTAATTGAAAGTCATCAAAGCGTTTTAAAATTGTACTGCCCTGCATTCCCTGTGGTTTGTAACATTATTTTGAAATGGTAAAGTTCAGATTTATCCCTGGGGTTTAGGTATGATTTTCTTTTGAGTTATTGTGAAGGGATTTTCTCTTTATTTTTTGGTTGCGGCTCTATTCCGGGTTGTTTTATTAGACTGGAAACATGATGGCCTTTTAGAAGGAAGTCCTTGAATTTCTGAGGATGGTGGAATAGCACTTGGTTATGGCTCCATTCCAGGTAGTTTTATTAGACTGGAAACCTGGTAGCCTTCTAGAAGAAAGTCCTTGAATTTCTACGGATGGCGGTTTACTCTGTTTTTTGATAACTTTTTGGCCTTTTGCTATTTTCAATTAGACCCTTTGTCAGCAAATGATTTAAGAACCGGAAGCTCTACTTGTTTAATGCAAGAAAATCATAAATGCCCATTTCCCACCAATTTGGGTTGGGTTTATCTATTTCGAGGGTTCCTGATTTTGATGATCTGATTTTGGGGAAGGGGTTATTGGTGACATTAATAGGGATATCCTGGTTGGCGAGGAAAAGATGGATTGGTAGTCTGAAGGAAAGGGATTGGACTGATGGTGGGATGTGCAGCTGGTGCTGGTTTAGTGTTAGGTGTTGTCTGTTACCTTCGACATGCTTATTGTAAGCAAAAATTTGGATTCACATGGACATGCAGGGAATTAGAGGTTAGGAGAACTTCTATTCTAACCCAAGAATGAAGAGTTTTCAATTTTGATGAGTTTAGTTTCTTTTGTTTGTTGGATTTCTACTACTCAGTTTGGTATTTTCTTTTTATGATGATAGTATTTAATAATATAATTGTTGTTGGCTAGTACTGGAGACAATATATGTTTTGTATAGAAACCTTCGAGCTGAGGAAGATATTATGGTGATTGTTGTCAATATACCTTCACTGAAATTTGGATATTATGAACTTAAATGTGGGTTTAATGAATTTTGAGTTTGGATTTTGTGTTATTTGAAACTTATCGAAGCGTTTTAATACTCCTACTGCCTTGCTTTCCCTGGGGTTTATGACATTATCATGAAATGCTAAGTGTAGATTTATTGATGTACTATAAGAACATAAAACAGCTTTTGAGAATGAGAAAATTTGATTCAACTTCCATGCGGAGCATCATCAGACAATTGATACCTTTTCGCAATTTATCTGAGTCAGGAAATAGTCTTAGCACATCATGGTATTAACTGCTATGATTTTCTTTCAAAGTCTTGTGAAGGAATTTTGACTTTCTTTAAGTTTCTTGGTTATGATTCTATTCCAGGTGGTTTTATTAGACTGGAAAACATGATGGGCTTCTGGAAGGAGGTCCTTGAATTTCTGTTGATGGCTGTTTAATTTGTCCTTTATATCCTTTTGGCCTTTCACAATTTTACACCATTTGTCAACAAACCATTTAGGAATTGGAACACAGTTTTGTCTGCTTTTCTTTTTTAATCCGTACAAGATCATAAATGCACGTTTACTTCCAATTTTTGGTTTGGGTTTATATGCCTTGAGAGTTACTATTTTTATGATCTGAGGTCTGTCTCTTTACTAAGTGGGTTCAATTCCTGCCCCGAGTCTTATAATGGAGCCATTGGGTGTAAAGTTGTTCTCCCTCTCCCTCTCCCTCTCCCCCTCTGTGGAGTAGCTACAGGGTGGCCAAGGGATATGACTTCTGGTCTGATTCTAGGGGGCGGTAATTAAATTATTGCCTTAGGTGATTAGACTATTTGTCCACTATTAATCAGTTCTATAAGTTTATGAGAGCCATGGGATTAGTAGTGTCAATAAGTACTTATATATGTGCTGATCCTATTAAGCTTTCGTTTGTAAAATCTCTATAGGTTTTCTAAACTAGGAATTTAAACACTGATGAATGTATCACAATGCGTATGCGAAAGACAAATATATCATAGAAAATTGCCCTGGCTTCTTCTCTGCATTTTAAGAAAGGAGAAAAATCTCATCTTTCTTCAATTTAATGGAAAAATTTCAAACAGGAAATGGGCGTAACAAAAGCTATCCCTTATTGTGCAGATAAATAACCAACAGCACTTGTTTAGAAGTCGCCATTATAAAGGGTCACATAAGCATTTCCTATGCTATGTACGAAATTTTCTATTGACATTGTTGCATTGGAGGCGCTCCAAGATTTTGATCTCCCCCCCCTCCTCAAATGTTGTCTGGTACTATTCATTTCAGCCCCACATTTCATCGGTGCAATTGTTGGCCGGTAAATTTCTGTGTTGTGTTTTGATGGCGACAAACTGGCATCAATTTGAATTGTGTATTTTCTAATGTGGTTTGCAGCAATGGCGGAGCCAGGACACAAAAGTGGGGGGAGCCGGATCGAAAACTAAAAAAAAAATAAGCTCTCTTTTTCCCCCAAAATAGTAAGCAAACTCAACTCAAGTGCGTTACAAAGTTTGCAATGACTCAAAATAGGCTAAAATGTTAGTTAGACCCTACGATTTTTTACTTTAGCCATAAGTTCTTCTATAAAATCAAAGTATTTAATAAAAATCCATTAGAAAACTTATTTTACCTTAGATAATTCACTTATTAACAATAAAAAAATTAATATGATCAACTAGCCAACAAGTCAAGAAATTAGAAACCAAATAATAAACCATATACAAACAAATATCCATCAATCATCAAAGCATAAATTCAAAGTCCATTGTAAATTTGTAATCTATTCCTAATTCCAATTTCCAATATTCAACCATATGTCACTACTCACTACAACAGTACAACTTAATTTTCTTCAAGATTTCAACCAACAAAAATCAGTTATGTGCTCTTAAAGGCTTAAGCTCTCTATATGACTATATATGAAATTCAAGTATTAAACCA
>CAVNYN010282165.1:0-12233 GCA_963692815.1 Nyctanthes arbor-tristis
ATATGCGTAAGGAACTTAGGGCTTTCCGCACAGCTGCCTCCTTCTCAGAAACAAATGCATCCACCGTATCTTCCACTTCATATACGACGTCTCTGATATTGTTCATCATATCTCTCAGGATTTCATTTTTATTACGAACTTTTGCAGAGTGCTTGAGGAATTCTTTGAATGAATTCAGATCATTGTACATAGCTTCCACCAGATCCTTCACCGGAAGAATCAGATTATATTCGCATAGAAGATACCGCTTCAGATTTTCTAGCAGAAAATCCACAGCAGCACCCGCCATTTCTTCTTCAAAGAGGATCGCTTTCGACATCTCTTCTTCCATCAAGATTCAGAAGATGGGAAAGGTGCAATATTTTAAACTGATGAAAAATTCTCACTTTATAGACTATGGGTTTGTTTTCGAATATTGTTATTTATTTAGACTATGACACTTTCTCATTCCATAATACATGAGTGTATGTCTCTATATATTTAATTATGATGATTATCTATCCATTATTTTTTATGTAAAAATACCAACTAAACTGAAAGCTTCATAAATAGTACTGCTTCTTTGTTTCTTGGATTAGGGAACTCGGGCTGGGCTTAGTTAATAATAGTTGTGCCTTGGTCATCATTCAACAAAATACTGGAAATATAATTTTTTGGCAAATGATAGACACACAATTACCACAATAATATTTTATATGGTAATTGGCACAAAGAGTCCCTGTTTTTTATATTATTGTACAAATAGTCCTTACTTTTAATTTTTTGATAATTTCATCCTTCCTTTCATGTACACGATGAGGCGAAAGTCTTTTTATTTTCAATTTCAGCCTTATTTTCTTTATTTTTTTTTTAAATTCTTTATTTGCTCTTAACCTATATAAAATTAAAAAAAAATCACTTAAAATATGCCTTCTGTAGTAGAGACTTGGACCAATCCTCCAAGTATATACAATTACCAAAACAACTATAAAAGGGATGGATTCCAAGTGACAAATTCATTTATTCGATGGTCAAATAAAACTAAATTCTTCTAAGAATTCTTGAAAACATAAAAACTCTTTCAATTCTCGAGTAAGAAGATAGACTGATGAGTGTGGATTAAAATGTCAATAAATTCTTGTGGAAAAGTCCAACTTGACATCCGTAAAATCCCTTGTAATCTAAGCTCAAGAGCTTTCCAATGGTATCTTATTTGCCTTGTAAAACTTGCTAAATCTTTCTAAAATTTCGTTGAAGATAACCCTGATTCTGAACCTTGGAAATTATCAGACCATTGGAAGGATTTTGATTTTCGCTCCATTCAAGTTATACTCCAGTATCGCCTCTACGATGTTACCAATTTTGCAGGTTCTATGAATGCTAAAGGTAAATCACAAAGGCAAAATCTTCCTTTTGATTTTCCTGTGCTTGATCCTTTCAATAAGTAAAGGGGAGCAAGGCATTCATTTCTGTGGCAAATTTGTTTTTGTTGGAAAGTTCTCGATGGTAAGCCTCTTATGTGGGAGTTATGATAGAGCAGTTTTATCTCTTTGATTTTAAAGGACATTTCTCGATTGGTTTATTGGATTCTAAACACTTTATTGTTCATTTTGAGCTTGAGGAAGATTAAGTGTCTCTGTTTTTAAGCGTGATTGGATAAAATTATAATCAACACAAATTTGTCGGTGTTTGGAGTGAAGAACTCGACTGTCAACAAACAAACAAAAACAAAAAACAAAAATGAGTTCTAGGCGGTTGCGTAGGATCAAAAGGCATTACCAAACGGAAATTATTAATGTTTTCAAGGGGTGCAAGCCTAAAAGATTACAACTAAGTGACTTGCTAGAAATTGAGCTGATTGATTTGCATTTGATTTTTTCTAACATCTTCAGTTCGCTCTTGTATTTGGATACTTCAATAATTGTCTATATGAATAATTGACTTACTCGATCGTGTCTTATTACTGCTATATCCCTCCATTTTGTTCAACATCTATCATTGTAACGTGGTTCCCTGCTCCTGGAACGTGCTTTTTGGTGGCGGAATGTTTTCTCTTCATCTTTGTTCTACTTCACCTTCTTCGCCCTGGTTTGGCAACGTGGACAAATCTCGTGCAAATTAGACTTGGGCAATTTCTAGTAATGCCTTGTTCTGTTTAGCCTTAATTGCAAGGCCTTGGACATGTTATGGCTTTATGTTTATGCCAACATGATACTTCTAGGTCTTGGTAATGGACGAACCCGATAAGATAAACTTTTATATGCCAGCATTCGGATAGTAAGATATGTGTTGAGGTATTAAGGAGAACTGAAGAGAATAACAGATATATATACACACACACACATTATTTAATTATTATTGTTGTTGTTATGTTTTTTTTTTTTTTTGGTGGTGTATATGTGTCAAAGCACCATAGCATTAGTTAATTTTAAGCTCATATAATATGATAAGGTTAGCATCATATATGGCGTTGTGCAAAGCAATCTATGTAAACTGCGAAGTAGTATAAATTTAACCTACGAAATACCAAGTTAGACTACAAGAAGCATTAAATATGGAGATCTCCTTCTGTGCATGCAAGTGAGAATCCGGTTACTGGGTCGAGATTTGCCGTCCCTAATTGTCGTTGCGGTGGCTGTCTTGTCAATAGAAAATTAACACATCACCTACTTTTTCCACCTCACCAAATTCTAATTTTTCATCCTAAATGATAAGTGTATTTTATATACAAAAATACTTCTCTTAACTTATGCAATTTTACATAAAACCGAACATATTTCTACCTAATTTGTGTGGATATGGTTTATACAAGTGAAAAGCTCAAATTGGAGTGATACAAGGAAAAATAATGATTTTTTGAACCAAATTGAGACTTTACATTCAAGAAATAGCATCGAGGTGGGATTGTTCGAGAGTTCGGGGTGAGAAGATCATCTGTGATGTGTTTAAAGAGAGAGGAGACCTTTATGCAGAGTTTAAGAAGTTTAGGGACGTGTTTAAAAGAAGGGAAAAACCGAAAAGGACCGTTGCCACAAGAAAAACTCAAAATAGGGACTAAACTGCACGCCGTGGAAGAAGGCCGCGGGTAGGCTGCGTCAAGCATACCCGCGGCCACCCACTGACGTACCTGAAAACCAAGCCGCGGCAAGCATACCCGCGGGCCCATATCGGAAGACGCCGTTTACGCGTTTTCGGGCCCTTTTTGACACATTTGAGGTTCTAAAGCCTCCCCAACTATAAAAGAAAGAAAACCCTTTGGTAAAAGAGGGGAGTCATCATTGAAACTCATTCTTTAGGGCTAGGAGATTGGAGCAAGGGCTTGGAGATTGAAGCCGGGGTTCGCGTGAAGATTGAAGAGCGAAGTTCTTTGTTTGGTGTAAATGTTTTTCTCGTTATTCTTCATCTTTTTTTTTGCTAAAATCTGGTCATGTATTCAAACCCTCTAAATGCTTATGTTATGAATTCCTTTATTATGCGTAACTAATTTTCCTTGTTGAGACAATCGATGAAGCAATAGATATGTTTTAATTGTGTTAATCCCATTCATGACTCTAATTGTTATTGCGTGCTTATTTTCTATTGTGATATGTAATTCCCTTTTATGAGCCTGATCAACTTGTAATTATGTTAGTGAATTCGTGAGGAAAATGAGAGGTAAGTCACTAATTTAGCACTTCAATAGAAAACCTAAATTGCATAGAAGATAGAGATATACTTTTATGATTTGTGTGACCACAGAAATAGTTTCTTGTTAATTAATGCACTCAACTAGGTTGAAATTCACATAGAGATATAGTGGGTTTACTTGGTTGGGTAGATTTGAATTTGCTCGAGAGAGGTTTTCAATTAAACTTGTGAAACTGGTTGTGGGCACGTGATGGTGAATTGTCATGAGTGGGATTGCATAATTGAAACGCCTGTTTATTGTGGATTCGTGAGTCTCAACACTTTCATTCATATATTTTCTAGTCCATAAATTTGAGTTCCTTCCTAGATTAAAATAGATAGAGGATTTAGTTATTAGTTTAAACAACCTCATTATTCTTTTGTAAACTCTTAATTTCTTTATTCAATTTGTGTGAAATTAACTCAAGTGAAATAGGTGACAATTTTCCCTGTGGGATCGACATTCAGGACTCATCTAGTCCTATACTACTTGAACGATATCGTGCACTTGCGATTTCGCCTATCACCAAACAACTTATAATGTAAATCTAAAACTAGTAATTAACACCAAACCACAACAAAGAAGTTTCCAGGCATCAACACTGCCTATAGCCGCCACTTATTGCCACAAGATATGTACTCTAAAAACGTTAACACAAGTATTATGCAATTTGGGATCAAGAATGTAAGAAATCCAAATCTAAATTTGATATGGAGAATCAACATAAATATATGTTATAAGTTACAACTGAAAATTTTTGCTGCAAATTTTATAATGACGGTTGAAAAAGAAAAGTGACTTGTTCCTCCACTGTGGCTATGTACTTGCTTTGGATCAATTTACCCCTAAATCTATTCTCAATAATCAAAAGAGATAAATGGGGGTTATGGCTTATGAGTTATGAGTGAATGTTGAATGGATTCATTTGCCTTGGTATTATTGTTCTGTGGAAAAGAATCACCATACAGGAATCACCGAAAAGAGAAAAATGCATCAAGACATCGGCCGGCAGAGGTGGGGTAGTATTTTTATTTTTATTGTTTTTATGGTAGCGATGCCCGTTGGCCATTGGAAGTGGAGCACTGGAGTTGCAGATTGTTTTTAAATTTTTAAGGGTTTTGTGTTAGGGGCTGTATGGGATGACAGAAAAAAGATTTGTGAAGTGAAAAAGTAAGATGATGTGTTAATTATCTATTGGTGAGATAGCCACCAAGACGACAATTTAAGACGAGTGCTCTTCCGATCTTCCAAACGAAAACCATACCAATTCAACTTAAATATAGCATGAGTTCACAGGTCAATAGTAACTCTCACTCCACTTGCAAGTATGTCTTGAGGATTGTTTTGAACTTCAATATGTTCCCTAGCTCTATTATCCCAAGTTTCACTTCCTTTCCCCATTTGGCTTGAAATTGCATTGTCATCCACCGCAAACTATAACTCCACAAAAATAATTTTCACTTGAACACAATACATCCTCCCACTCCTTCATAGCCTCTTCATATGTAGTTGTGCCACATGCATTTCCTTGTTAAGGGACATATGCCACATCAATTAAATATAAAAACATAAACCAACATATATGCACTTGGGCTACTGTTCTTACTTCAAACTTGACATTTTAAGATGGAACCCCAAGTCTTAATATGATATTAGAGCTTGTTATGCTCAAACGAGCAATTCAATATGGTTAAGACTTAAGTGAACACACGGATTTTAATATTTGTCTGCTCCAATAAGCCACAATCTTATGGGGGATGACAAGGGGCGAATCCTATATAGATTAAATATAAAAACATAAACCAGCATATAAGCATTTCGGCTGTACTCTTTCTAATAAGGTTAATCTTTTAAGATGGAACCCCAAGTCTTAATATTCCCTCTCATCTCCAACAGCAACTGGTGCTTCATCACATTCACCCTCTTTTCCATGGCTCCTTTCATCATCTACATGATCATTAATACTAGAAAACTCCTCAACTGTAGGCACACTACTAGAGTCTACACCCCAATGTGGAATGAAGTATATCTCTACCTCTTCACATGTCTAACAAAACCAATAAGCGGCTATATCATAATCACTCATCAACCATATCATTCCATTGCGGAGGGAGGGTTTAGGCTTCTATAAACATAACCTGTTGGAAGTGATCCTTAGCATAGACTCCTAGCAAGCCCATCCAACACAAACACGGAGAATGATGTCCAATCCAACCCATTAAAGTAATTGACCTTCCCATGCTTATACATAAAGTTACCAATCATCTTACGGAAGTCTCTGCATGCATGACAGAACTTCCCTATGAAAAAGCTCAATCTCTCGTTTATAAGTGTGCTTTTTGCACACTATTAATTTTACAAAGATTTCCAAAGTTTGAGTACTGAAATGAAACATGTCAAAAAAGCAAAATATTAAGGACTATTGTTGCTTCATTGAAATTAGATTACGCATTTTGATTGGATCTCTTCATTTTTCATCTTGGAGTTCACATGTTTTTCATACTTTGTTCTTGGTTCTTTTCTTCAAGTTTTTCTCCATCCAAGGCTTGATTTTATTATTAAAAAAAAAAAAAAGAGGCAAGCATGCATCATAAGTTTTAGGATGTCTTTTTATTACTTTTTTCCTACACTCCTCTTTTGCTTTTTTTATTCTTTTTTTTTTTTTAACTCTTGATCCTCTTCTTAATTTGAACTTTTAATTTGGTGTGAGTTTTTGTCGGTATTGATTTTAACGTGGCGCAAAAGAGGGAGATGAGAAGACTAATTTTTCACTCTAATTCTTTTTATTTCCAATTCTCGCAAAATTTCATGGGGATCTTGGTCTTTTAGGGAAAAATGAACATTTAACGATCACACATTCACACTAAAAGAGTTTAATGAAAGTGATAAATTGCGTCATAAAGATTGAAATTGACAGTGTAAGTGTCAAGTTTGAAATGATATGGATGAAAAGCACAGCAAACCCAAACGTTAGGGGGTAGATATATAGTACAATTAGTCAAATTCAAGTTTTAATATTTTGAGGGTATCTTGGTCTTTTATTAAGAAAATTTGACTCTTTAATGGTCAAACTAACACCAATTGACGGGAAGGGTAGATAGTGCAAGAAATGTTGAAAGGTTATTATTATTTTAATGTGGTGTGGTTAGTTATTTTCCTTTTTATTTGTGGTGAGGATAAAATGTGATGTGTGAATAACATTTTGTAGTGTCAATATAATTATCCATGTTGAAATTAAGAGTGCAATTGTTAGATTTGAAGTTATAGGGATGAAAAGAGCAGACAACTCAAACTCGCTAATTAGCTGCTTTCGAGAGAAATAAATACATTTTAAAACGAGTAACATTCACCCTAAATTCTTGCAAGACATAAAGATATACTACTAACCTAGATGATCTAATGAGGTATTTTTACGAACAATAAATGCAATTAATTAGATTTTAATTGACATAGATCATATATTAGATTAATCCAATTAATTAGGGTTAATATAATGCTCGAGAGAGATAATTACAAACAAGAGTAATGCTACACCTCCAGGTTGGTTCACCAATTAGTTCATCAGTTTACAATTTTAACCCTGGAATATCATTGCTCAAATTATTTAAATGTCTTAATTGACAGTTTTACCCTTCATATTAATACACAGCCGGTGAACTAATTGGTGAACCAACTTGAAGGTATATCATTACTCTTACAAACAATTAAGTAAAGCAACAGTTTGTTTGGCTTGAGAGATATATTGAGTAAGTTAAGTGAAATTAAGAATCCCATTCATTTTCCTCCTAAGTGTCATTCAAGATTTGCGAAAACTTTTAGTTTGGTTGATACATCTTATTTAATGTTTATTTTATTTAATCTCCTATTATTGTTGTGTGTGTGTGTGTGTTTTTTTTTTTTTTTTTTGTTAATTCAACTAATATAACTAGAGTAATGATATTAATTAATCACTAATCCTGGAATTGACAACAAGGACTGAAAGTTTTTTATTACTTGATACGATCCATGCACTTGTAGTATTTTACTCATCTTTGGCTTTGTAACACTCATTTGCACAGAAAAGTTCCAATTCCTTGTTTCAGCAAAGTAGGTAATGCCAGTCAGTCTGGGGAAAAGGGAAGGGGAGGGGAGGGGAGGGGCAATTGCACACGAAGGATCTTATTGAACACATCGGGGGACTCATCCCTTAATGTGTCTAATGAGATCCTGCTATATAATTATGGTGTCTAATAGACTCCATAGAATATGTGGAGTTGAATGGGCGTTGCAGAAGCTTATGCAAAATTGAAGGACCAAATTTTGTTGCCTAAAAAAACGTGTTTCAATGTTGCAATTTAGAAGACTAAAAGAGATTGTGACACGTGGCAATTCTTTCACAATTAGATGAAA
This sequence comes from Nyctanthes arbor-tristis, assembly GCA_963692815.1. NCBI lineage: Eukaryota > Viridiplantae > Streptophyta > Magnoliopsida > Lamiales > Oleaceae > Nyctanthes > Nyctanthes arbor-tristis. The sequence goes on from CAVNYN010282165.1 coordinate 8,036, forward strand.
GGCAAATAGGATATAATTCAATTGTTTTTGGTAAAGGCAGAAGTCAGTTTCCATCCCGTTTCCAACAACCAAGTTCGTCCTTATCTTCAAATCTCAACTGCTACAATTTTCTTCAAAAATTTTGTAAGGTTTATATATGAGGGCAGTGTTGTAAGGATTTGGGGTGGGTCAATTGCACACGAAGGATCTTATTGAACACATCGGGAGACTCATTCTTTAATGTGTCTAATGGGATCTTGCTATATAATTCATTGTGTCCAATGGACTCCATAGAATATGTGGAGTTGGATGGGCGTTGCAGAAGCTTATGCAAAATTGAAGGACCAAATTTTGTTGCCTAAAAAACGTGTTTCAATGTAGCCATTTAGAAGACTAAAAGAGATTGTGACACGTGGCAATTCTTTCACCATTAGATGAAAGGCAAAAAGGATATGATTCAATTGATTTTGGTAAAGGCAGAAGTCAGTTTCCATCCCGTTTCCAACAACCGAGTTCCTTATCTTCAAATCTCAACTGCTACAATTTTCTTCAAATTTCTTTGTGAAATTTTGTAAGGTTTATATACGAGGGCAGTTTAGTTAAAGGATTTGAGGGCACATGGTATTTTCTTTGTGAGATTACTGAGTTAGGTGTTGTTCAAGAGATTATGCCAGATTGTTAATTGATGTCTTGTAAACGTTGTGATTTGGTTTCTAATAATGGAATGGAGCGTCAATCTGTAAATTCTACAGATCGCTCAACCCAGTACAGCAGGAGCTAAAGTTTCTAAAGTACTTGGAGCTTGTATAGAGGAGTGTTCACCCGCCAGTCATTACGAGGGTTAACCCGCCTGATGGCCTATGTGGTGGCGGGTGATTGGATCACCCATTACCACTACTAGAAAAGGAGTTAGTAGCAACACAATTTTAGTAACGAAAATAATTTGTTACTATTAATAACGGAATAGTAACGTGTTAGTAACAGAATGCACATAGCCACAGAATTAGTAATAAATCATTTCCATTGTTATTTTTCATTACCAATCCTTTACTAAATAGTAACGGAAACAAACTGTTACTATTAGCAATAGAATAGTAACGTCCTAGTAACGGACAACACATAGCTACAGAATTAGTAATGGAAACATTTCTGTTGCTACATTTTCATTAGCAATTCATTACTGAATAGTAACGGAAAGAAATTGTTACTATTAGCAACCGAATAGTAACGTAACAGAGCACGTATAGCCACGGAATTAGTAATGGAAACATTTCTGTTGTTACTTTCTCATTACCAATCCGTTACTAATAATAAAGGAAAGCAGGAAACCATTTCTTACTATTACCAACGGACCTTTTTGTTACTAATTTCTCGAAGAACAAAAAATTTTATAATTCGATATTTAGAGAGATCGGAAGAGCTGACATATATAAAATAATATATAACAAAAATTTAATTAATAAAAAAGCTCCAATGTTTGAAAAAGAAAATTGGATATTTTTGAATTAGCAAAATTACTAGAGAACATACTTTATATAAATTATGGGGTAATATATTACCAAAGAGATATGGTAGCCTAGTGGTTGGGGCTGTTTATGTGGTTTTCAATTTTCTAGAAACAAAAAACCCATTTGCTCTAATATTTTCTTAAGACATGAAAATATTTATTTACACTCAAAGCAAAATATAATTCAAAACTCAGAACCGAAATACAAACAGAATATAACCATTAGTAGAGCACATCAACGTTCAATACAAATTAAGAAAAATTTCAGCTTCGACATACAGTTTTAAATGTACTACATTTTATTCAAGCAACAGAAACCGAACTGGAATAGACCATGACTCAATGCATCTTGAAGTCATTTACTCACTACACTTACCAACTAATGATATTATTCATCCAAACAACCTGTCTTCAGCTTCATTCATACAACACAAAATACGAATACAATCATATAGAGTCTTTAAAATTTGCATGACCCATCCTGATCGACCTCATTTTTCATTAGATTTTTCATTAGACTGTAGCTGGAGAATACTTAGCCTGCAAAGAGTGAAATATGTGGTATAAAATGAAGAAATATGCAACAGTCGTTGTACATAAGTTCGTGCTAATAAGTAAAACTTAAACTGTTGCTGATCAAATGATCTGTTAATCGAAAGATCGATGTATGTTGAAAGCTTACTTTGGAGATGTTTCGGTCTTCCATTTTATGTTGCTTGGGCAGAATCAGCTGCTGATCATACGTTGGAACCCCTTAGGTCAATTATCTCCAGGCCTGGAACATCCGACATTGGCACTGGTTCGAGTCTTAGGCAGCCTTTAAGATAAAGACGCTTAAGGCTTGGAAAGGCATTAAGAGAAGCATTCCAGGAAACTAAATCTGTTTTACCAATATGCATTTCTTTGAGAGCACGGAAACCTCCGTCCTGTGATTCCCATTCCCTTCCAACAAACGCATCGTCTTCCAATTTGAGGATCTCCAGATTGGGCAACTTCCCAAGCTCGTACATGAATTGCCAGGCAAGCTTTGTGTTCGATAGTGTCAGCTTCTTTAGCTCTGTTGGGAATCTCGTGTGTTCAGGTAGGCTAACTGGTTGCGGAGGGTCAACTACATCGTTCACAAGCTTCAAATTCTCAAGTTTATCCAATCTGTTGAGATTGTCGAACAAAGTGAATCCATCTCTGACCTCCATAAGTTTAGCTAATCGTCCACGAATTCCCAATTTCTTGAGGTTAGGAGCAGCATCGAAGACATCTTGTGTACAACTTTCTGGTGATATTGTTGAAAGTGTTTGCAAGCATCCATTTACAACCGGACGGTCAATTTCACTTTTTCTTATAATGGCAAGCGCTTTTCCCTTGAAAGAATTTTCACGCTTTCTTTTTATTGCCTGTGGGCCAAGCAGAGATGCAGATGCATTTGTCTTAAAATGCCTCAGCTGACTCATTTTCCATATGTCTGCCTTGATTTCGAGGGTGTTTGAAGATGTCTCAAGTATGAGAGTTTGGATGTTATGGAGAATGGAAATTTTAGAAGATAGGGAACTGAAATTACTCGAGACATCAAGGTACTTCAAATGAACTAGATGAGTTATGTCATGAGGAAATTTTGTAAGATCGGTAATTGTTAGACCATCTAAGACTCTTAGCAATTTGAAGAATTCTGGAATGTCACAAAAGAGTTTAGATGACAGAGTATCTCTTCGGTTGGGAAAAGACAAGAAGCAACGAACATATAAGCAAAACCGTTTTAAAGAGAAATGGTTGAGAAAATGAGTTCCAAGGCGACGATAGTAGTTGGAGGCAAGTCTGGGATTGTTACCTTCATTATGGACCTCTGGGAAAGCAAATTCTTCTATAGCTTTACTCTTGCAGAACTCATACAACTTGCCATGGAGTTTGCATATTTTAATTTTGCTATTTGACCTCCGTTCTACTTCCATAACTAGATTCATTCTTACAAGAGAATTCAGGTATTCCTCTGCGATATCCTCCAAAGTCATTTTTCCTCTTGGCTCTATAAGTCCTTCAGCAATCCACAGGCGAACTAATTTGGACACTCGAATGTCAGAGTTTTTCGGAAACATCCCAAAATAAAGAAAACAAGGTTTCAAGTGAGGAAGCAAGTGGTTGAAACTTTTTACTATAGAGTTCTCCAGGCGTTTCTGCTCATCCATGGATAAGCGTTCATCCACTTTGCCATCAACATCTGATAGTTGTGTTTCACGTCCTTGCAGGATTTGACCAATTACTTGTATGGCAAGAGGTAAGCCTTCACATTCTCTGGCTATCAGCCTCCCCATTCTTTCCTCGCGCTTAGAAGTTAACTTCTCTGAGCCATGTGCCGCGTGTTTGAGCAACTCCCAACTTTCTTCATCACCCAGAAGCCGCAAATGTAGAGAATAATTATTGGATACGGCCACGTTAGATATGCGACTAGTTATGATAATTCTGCTTCGATGATTGTTCTTTTGGAAAGCATTCTTGAGACCGATCCAGTCCCTCTCTAGTTTCCAAACATCGTCTAGGATAATCAAACACCTCTTTTCCTCCAAAATGCTAGAAATTTTACGAGCTAAATTGCTAGCATCCATCGTTCTGTGCTGCTCATGTGCAGCACTACTAAGCTGGTCCAGAATATTGCGCAACACTCTTTCTTTATCATAATGTTGAGAAACATAAGCATAAGCCCCATTTTTGAATGATTCATTA